>JAMPIV010008425.1:0-35000 GCA_024509875.1 Oreohelix idahoensis
CAAGTCTAGAGGCATGTGAAGATCGCTTGCCAAGACGACCACCAGATTGCATAGAAGTTAGAATTAAGAATCTTCTATCAGAACCAGGAACATTGTTTGAGCAATTTTGAGGAATTCAGAGTCAACAGAATAAACTCTACCATTTTAACCAGAGGACAACAGGAATCTTGAGGAACTCTAAAACCCAGAATTCATGGTGGGAATTCATTGTTTAACATAATAACACCCCACAGAAACGTGGGATAAGAGGGCCTAGGTCAAGATTGCCATTAATTCTCTGAGCCCCCAAACAGTCTGTGAGCCAAGATTGGCGGAAGTTGTTATATTTTACATTCTATTAAATTTCATTACTAACATGTATGATATTTTGCCATGGGAATATTAAACATGTGAAACATTGCCAGTGGACGTTCCAAGTCATTTGAGGGGCTGGGCAAACCTCAACATATAGAATGATGATTTCATGAGTGGGGGGGGCAACAACTGCAATGGCTTGGTGACTGTCTTTATAACTAGTTTACTTAAAGAGAACCTAAAAGAATATTAGTAGGTCCTCCAAGTGTTACATATGGAGGCAGGGAGTGAAATAAGATGAAAGCAAATGGTGTACATTCTAATAATCAAGAATGCGCAAATCACAAACCAAGTGTATAATGGATATGTTATAACATTTTCAATTTAAAAGTAATGAAAGTTTTCAAGCTTTGCAAAACCAGTGTAGATGTAAATGAAATACTTATTCTTAACTATAATTGTGGAACATTTTCAACCAGTGTAAATGTAAATGAAACATATTCAAATCAATATGAGTAAAAATTTTTCAGCCTGTGAAGGAGTTAATATAAAAAAAACATTATTCGATATCTATACTATTAGCCTTTTCATTTTGAATGGTAAATTGTAAATATAAAATCTATTAAATTGTAAATGTAAAGAAACGTTTTTCTCTCGAGGGAATAATGCTTTAAATTCTCAATCGTAAGGTATATTCTGAAGGTAGTGGGATGGATGGATGGAAAATAGGAATATGGGGACACTTAAGCATGTGTCGTGGGAAACTCAATACTACTCATAGGGTTATTTGTTTCTATTCTTTTACCCATTCTAGTTGGTGGGGTAACCAAGTTAGTTGCGAGTAACTAAATCTCTGGAACCAAGTTTAGGGTAGCAAGCAGTTGCCTGACATCGTGCCTAAGGATACCATCATCAGGAGGGTCTTAGAACACGCGGGACCAGCTTTTGCAGTTACTCGCTGATCTTACTTGGGAACGTGCTGCACCCTTTAAATCTTGACCAGAGACGTCGAATAACTCCAGGTGAACTAACTATCGCACATGAAACCCAAAAAACCCATCGGGAGTAGAAACTGAAGATTTGCAGCAAAGTAAAACCCTAAAAGCTGCCTAGTGGCTTTTTTACAACACAATTAACATCATACAATGATGATTAATTTCCTGTATTAAAGACTTATTCCAAATTTGTATGAAACTGTTAAAACTTAGTTGATTATTAAATTTGTTATTTGTAAAAAAATATACAAACTATAACGGTCGTTTTAAAATAATCATTTTTGATTGAACTGCATGTTTTTTCTCGGTCAGCTTACCTAAATACACTCCTGAACAGAGCTAATACCGGAACAACAATAATAATAATTCCACTGCTATAAATCATCGGTGGCGGCTTGGAATGAGCATGAAATTAATGATTGCCTAATTCTTCATAAAAAGGCGCGGATCAGATATAAAGTTAACAATTGCCCTGCCTAACGCAGTCATTGTTCTTGACTTTCCTGAAAATATCTTTTGAAAACTACTTGTGATTAAAGTAGCAACACCCCATTATCCTTCTATTTCTAACAACTCTGCCAAAAGTAAATCGGGGTGTGCAAGGTAGGACACCTTTGAAGACCCATTATAAGATATATCTTGAGTTTTGGCCACGGTTGAGACCACTACTGAAAAGCAAGGGGAGGGCAACAATACCGTGACACCCCCCAATATACCTTTTTATTGATACTACTGTGGGGCGTGAACTTGTCGTATACGTTTTTGTCATAGGCTCGATCCGCCCGCCGCACATGAGCAATGTCTCAATAACTTTTGTTTTACTAATTAGTCTTAATTGGAAGGGCGTATCTATATATTGCTTCCCCCAATTTTTTCCATCTCCTCATCAAACGAAAGCAGTTCGCCTCCGTTCAGATTTGAAAACCACTAATCAGAGGCTAACGGTGAATATAGAGCATTTTATCCCTTAAGATCAGGTCCACTAGACCTTTCGAATGATTTCGGTTATTCCCGACCAAATCTATCCAGTCTCTATGAGACAAGTTTTTATCGTCGATACCAATTTCACTGAAAACGCTCCATATTATTATCAGGCAATTACAGACCTACAACTTCTGACGATATCTTTCCTCATCGAAGAAGTATTTCCGCAACAAAACTACCTTTACTTCTTTGTAATCATTTCATTTCTCGTTGTCTATGCTATAGAAAACGGCTAAAGCCTCACCTGTTAAAACGTCTATCATTCATATATAACAGGCCAATGATTTCTTTGGTATATTTATATCTGAGGCTCGTGACTCGAACCTCAAAAGGAAAACAATTTGTGTCATCATTAGTTGGTGAAAAATTTGGTAATTTAAATCTATAATGTGGGGTGGTCTCTTTCTTAGACGACTCACTACCACCAGCATGATTGGTTCACTGTTGTTGCAGGCGAATATTCTCGAGTTCAAAAGATTTATCTCGTTCATCTTGATCCTGTAATTGACGCAATCTCTCCATTTCTTGCTGATGTTTTAACCTCTCGAGTTCTTTTTATTTTTCTATTTCTGCCAGTTTAATTCTTCTCTTTCTTCTTTGTCTTTTTCTCTTTCATATAATCTCTGTTCCCTGGCTTCCGTTTTTGCTTCCTCCATTTGTGCTTGTACATACTTCTCGAGAATATCTTTTTCTTTACCAAGTCTACGCCCTTGTACCATAAATTGGTCGAACATAGACATGGTTATTGTATATTTTTACTTAGTGGTAATATATGTAATAGATAATATATATCTCAATTCGTATACCATTTATTACGATAACTACCAAAGTAGTACAACCGCGGAGCTGTATCGCTAATCATATACAAAATTAGATTCTTGTCAAAAATTATTCAATTCAAGAAAATAACCAATGTATCAATGAAGAATCGTACAATACAATCTGATAACAAACTGGGACAGCAAAGACATTAGTGGAAAAAAATAAATAGAACAAGCAGAAAGTATAGTGTTCAGAAAAAATCGCACTAAAATGAAACAGCTGCTTCCACCAAAATTAGACAAAACAGGACGCAATATACCCATGACATAGATGCTGTAAATATTAAAAAGAATAGCAACGAAAGGCAAAGGTATCACAAACAATTACAAGAATGATAGAAAGTTAAAAATGACGTGAAATACAATAAAAGAAAAAGACGTGACGTCACAGCTAAACCACGCAAGAAAGAATAATAGGCTCATCCAGAGCTTAAATATCTATCTCTCAGCAACGAATGCCGGCCTCCCGAAAGAGACTATTATATAATACATCTACAGAACAGCAATAAACAACTTCATCATGAGTGTAGTAAAAAATCTGCGAGAATAAATCGCTCATTTCAGTAAGATTTAAGTCATAAAATGATAATATATAAAACAGCCCTATTTGTGTCTGACGGTGATGCTCTCACACGCCAGCAACGCTGCCTTTTGTGCAGTGCTAAAGAAAGCCTATAGAACGATTCCGCTGTAAAAATCTAACACGCGTTTTAGTTTCGGTTTCGAAAACGTACTACTAACATTTTACCAGATCTGCTGCATACATTTTGCGCCAAAACTTATAATTAACGATTTTGAGGAAGTGTGCCGCCAAATAACTATCTGAATTAACGTATTCTGTCAACTTTAACGCAAGATTTAGTAGTAGTCCTTACAGTTTGTGGTAGTGTTACACGATACAATACAAATTTATTAACGCCAATTCTTAACCGCGCCATGCACAACCCCGCTTAGCCTGACACATTTCTGCCATGCATTATATACACGTGGCGACAAAGCCAAGAGAGGCAAAACACGCAGACAATTTTATTGCCTCCTCGCGGTAATGTTTCTGACGTCACAAAAACAAGTTAGTTGAAAAATACATGCTGGCGAGATAGCGAGAGGGTAAGATGGCCGTCTTGTGTAAAAATATTTATTTGACGATGACCGGTGACAAAATTGAAAATCTAAAACCATAATGAAACTGAACAAAAAAATATATGGTAGTATAGCTTAGAATTCACTGAGCAAGAATGTGTTTAAAATATATGATAGTCCCAGTATTACCCAAAATTGTTGAGAAAATACTAATTGTCTACGGACGCACGACCAGGACGGACTGTTGTTTCTGCTTGTTTGTTTGTTTTTTTCTTAACGTTAGTGGGGACACCGGCTTAGAAGAGAGGCATTGAGGAAATTCAAATTCGCTTGGGGAACAAGAGTATAGGAGGAGAGGGGAGCGGTAGGAAAATTGTTACCAAAAACTAACATCGTTTTGCATTGGCATAACTAAAGCAGGCTGACCAAATCGACTACCAGACGCAGAGTATGTTTGGAATTATTTTGGTTTTTCAAAAACTGCATTTGAATTCTGGTAGTCGCAAGCTTTCGATTGGCCAGTGCTACTAAATATTAGCAAAAAGCTTTCACTATTCATTGCCAGTTGAACTGTATTTTTTATTCAGATACGCTGAGAACAGCTGTGATAAATTTAAAAGTAAAGTAAATAACTATATGAGTATTTCACAGTCTGGACGGAGCAGAGGAAACTGAGGCCATTTCTTTGCAAAGTCAGCGTCATTTGTTTATATTTCTTGATTTGTGGTAAGGATGCTTTAGGAATTTAATATGTTTAATCCCATTACCAAAGTTAGATACTGCTATTGGGAAAAAGTGAAGGACGTGCCGGGAGCAGACATTGTTGAGTCCTCACGTTGAAATGTATCTAACTAATGTATGTTGTCATGATTATGTTTGAATATTATTGTATTAGAGCATATTAGTAAGCCTCTGTGTTCAATGAACACTGTTCAACATGGCTGAAGCATTCATATTAAAAAAGAAAAAGATGAGAAAAATATATAAAAGGAAATGTGGTTACCCCACATTATATTATTGGGGGAAACTATGTAAACGTACAGAGGCGTATCTGCCATAGGGACCTGAGGGGTGGTCACAGCAAGGTGGGAGTCATGAGAAATTAGGGGAAATATGCACCTAAAATGCACGCGAGGCTGACCCCATACCCACGTATGAAATTAAATAAAAGAATAAGTGATCAGATGCAAAAGGCCAGGGTGTCCTTTTGTTGCAGAGGTTTCGTTTCCTGTTGCCAGCTGGTGACAGGAAACCTGAGGAGTGACGATACGCCAAGAAGTCTCCTACACTTTACATATGCTGTCAAGAGATAACAGCAGGAGCTTGGGTGTGTGACGTGATATCGATATTTCTGCAACTACACAATATCTTATCTTTCAACGGGAAACCCCAGGTGATATGTTAAGGACCTGGGTACATCTGACAGTTTCGGTTTAAATAAACCTTGGTAATTCAAGTCATACTCAGGACTTTTGTGGGGTATGATGACATTACAGCCCCTTATACACAGTGACTCTCTCTCTCTCTCTCTTAGAAGCATAAATTTAAGCTGTGAACATTCAAATAGGAAATACATATAATAACATTGTAGTATTTGGGCAGAGTGTCCACACAATTTTAGTTAATTTTTTATGTAAACTATCTTGTCCTCATTTTCAAAGACCTGTCCAAACGATATGACTGGACAGGCAAAATAAATTGTACAAAAAAATTAATTTAAAGAAAAACTTAACCACAGGTTTTATTCACTCCCTCATAGTAACTTAAAGTGTTTTTGTGTTGTGTACCATCATTTCATTTCTCCCCTAGACACTAGGTACATCATACACCATACACTAGAGCCACAAGAGTGACCGTGTGAGATCTAGGGAGGTAGCGTTAGGTACCCTGCACATAATTCATCATCATCATTTTTTAGAGTCAGGGGCCTACATGTGGTTGACCTCACACGGTTTATGCAGACACCGATTTCATTCTTTGTTAGGATACCATCATAACCTCCCCAGCAAAATCTAACTTTGCTACATAAATTGGGGGCTCGTCCGGGATCTGAATTTCTCCTAGTACTACATACATTGGGGTCTGGGTCTTAGCATAAACAACATTCTATTGTCCCAGGGAATCCCCATAATCATTATTGCCCAAGATTTGGGAAGTCAGGAAACTGTCAGAACCCAGTTTTAATTAGAGAAAAATTATACTTATTTAGAAACTTTGTTAGAACATTTTGCATTTATCAGAATGGCAGATCTGGCCAAGTTTCGATCTGCGGCTGTTCAGACTGCAAAAGAAATGAATATGGAGGGTCAAATCTTAATTGACTATGTCACCTCAGAATGTGATAAATTTATTACTAGGGAAGAACATAGGTTAGCTGAGGAAAGGAAAATGCAATTAGAAGATGCTAGGGAGACTAAGAAATTAGAGGCTGATAGGGAGGCTGAGATTAAGATTCTGCAGTTGGAGGAAAAGAAACTTGAGGCTGATAGGGACGCAAAGAAACTTGAGGCTGAGGCTGAGAAGGAGGAAAAACGTCTACAGAGGGAGGCAGAACGAGAGAAAGAAGAAAGGAGATTGAGGCGGAACGAGAGAAAGAAGAAAGGAGATTGGAGGCGGAAAGGGAAGATAAAAGATTACAAAGAGAACATGAGATACGACTAAGGGAGTTAGAGCTACAAGGCCATGCTCCTGAAAATGGAACTAGCCCATCCACTTCCGACTCAGCTGCAAGCCAGGGGGCCTACTAATCAGCCATGGGGTTCCATTTAGATTACTTTGTGGAAAAGGATGATGACATTGAGTCGTATTTAAGCAGATACGAAATATTAGCCACTACTTATGGGTTAGAAAGAGAAAAATGGGGTGAAAAGTTGTCTCAGGGTCTTCGGGGAACAGCTTATGAAGTGTTTTCCAAAATGAGCAGGGATGACCAAGACAACTATGACATGTTGAAGCAGGCTCTTCTGTTAAGATACGAAAAGAACGGAGAGTTTTATAGAAAGAAATTTAGGAATGCCAGGCTACTGTCGGGTGAGACCTATCACCAGTTCTCCGCCCGGTTGGAGACGTATATAAAGAACTGGGCTTCCTTGGGGAAAACCCACATCTCAAAGAGATGATACTCATTGAACAGATGAGAGAGTCCATGGCTCCAGACATGAGACAATTTCTCATGGAACAGGGCGCGGAGAGGCTGGGTGAGATCATAAATGTCGCTGAGAGGTATCAGGCAGCCCAGGCAGAGGTAGCTGGTATCAAGAAGAAACCAGTAGATCAGTATAAGGCTCCTCAAAACCATAATAAATATGACAACAGAAATAAGCAGAACTTTGATAGGCCTCGGAATGATTTTAAAAATAAAACCTCACATTTCAATGAGAGAAAGAATGATGAAAGAAAACCTTTTCATCAAAGTAGATTATATTGTAACCGGTGTAGGAAGGACAACCATAACACCGAAAATTGTAGAAGGAAACCTGTAGTAATGGCCACGCTTCAGGTCAGGTCGACTCCTAGAAAAGAGGAGGAACCACCAAAAACAATGTCTCGTAAACAGTGGAGAAAGGCACAGGCTGAAGATTTGTCACTGAAGCCGTGTTTTGAGAAACTCCAAAAACTCCATACCCCTCCTAGGAAAGGAGACTTCTATTTGGATGATGGACTGCTTTGCGGGGCGGATAAAGCAGGATTAACCGGGTGTGGACAGGTAGTAGTGCCATCGAAATATAGGGCACGAGTTATGAGACAAACGCATGTTCTAAATGGTGAACACCAGAAGATGGGTACCACATGCCAAAGAACATCTGTTGGATATTTCTGGCCCGGAGAAGTTAAAGACATAAGAAAATTTGTCGAGGACTGCGAAAAGTGCAGCAAGAAAAATTCCACACGGTGGAAAAATAATAACCAAATGCAAGAGAAGCATTATGGCAAACCTGGGCCAGAAAATAAAGAGGGAACACCCACACGTGGGAAAATGAATCAGGACCTAGATACGCCACAGGGCAAACTTAGGCCTGGAAAGAAAAATAATTATAATAATGTTGACCAAGGGGAATGGGAACCCCTTTTTCACAGACAGTCTTCACTCGAATGTTTTACAATGGCTACTACTATGCAGCGAGTACAAAGAACTGTTATACCCCAGAATAAGCTGACGATCCCTCGGTCAGACTTATGTAAATTGGAGGAAGATAAAAGAGAGAAGATCTCTGATAAGGGTGGGTTTTAGGCTGAGTTCAATTACCACCCCTATCGACACCAGTTAAATTATAGTTGTAGTATAGGGTGTCTTATCTGGTTTATGTCGTTGCTGTGTGTAAAGTAGTTAGCCATTCAATGATAAGACCAGTCCACAGAGTTACAGCACAGGCAAAGTTACATGCGAAGTCATAAAGGAGGTAACTGCTCTTGACGTTTTTATCATTTATTTTACGCCACAACGACAGTTACTTCACATACATCATAAACATCACAGTTCAATAGTTTCAGCATTCAACAATGATATTGGTGCCAGCTGATAGTCATGTAGAATCCAATACTCAATATTCATATTGTAAACAAATAGCTTCCGTATATTCGATATCATAAAGTTCTGGTTCGTGAAGCTGTATAAATAATATATAGCACAGATCTGGGTACCTAAAGTTCATACATATAAATTCTGCAACAGTGTCAGCTGCAGATCATCAATGTTCATAGATAATAATAAATACTCCCTTCCTGATGCTAGCAGATCAGATGTATACAATAAGTCCATTTTTATCGTCTGCACGTGAATAGCATACATGGAGTACAGGTCAACCCGACCTTTATAACATTCCTAAGTCTAACCATCTGACTTGGACGTGATCTCTGATATAACGAATCCTGGAACACAGACAATAGTCTTGTTGGTCTAGAGCGACCCATATATGTAACTAGTTCAGGTATAAAGATACCGGTGGCGAAATCCTAATCAAAGTACCTCTCCATTTTTGAATCACACAAGCGAGCAAAGAGCGACAAAATGACGAACTTCTAGATGATAGCGTAAAGTTCAATACAAGAGGAATTACCTTTTTTCCGAAATCAACCACTGAACATATGCCTCCAGGCAGGCTTGAATAACACTGGGAAATAGTCTAGTTAGCTAACTAACTCACAAAGACAATGTATTCCCCTCAGAAAAATCACAAGACGCAGATTGCGTCCGCTCGCTGCTCAGACCATTTCTTAACTCCCCGAGCTGGGCGGAAAACACAATCGAACTCTCAAAGTCTAGACATGCGCAGAACGCCTCTACCTGAGTAAAATTCAACGAGACGATGGTTGAAGACCTTCTAGAAAGATTTTGTAAGAAATCTTGCCTTATATGGTCAGCAAACGAATCCTCAACACAGGTTTCATACATTCCAACAACAGTTGACCGATCATTACCAAATAAGGAGAATGGTCACACTTCGCTCAAACGATATAGACCGAACGTGTCTCGTCACAAGAAGAGGTAATAATCATCTTAAATGATAATTTCAATATCCAGAGTTATGTAGCTTTGACTGAAAAAATTAACGTATACATTTCAGTCAATCTAATTACACAATGTCTTTAGAAAAAAATGGTCATATAATGACTTTAGGAAAAATGATCATACAATGACCTAAGAAAAAATGATCTGTGCGTAACATTACCGCACCCTCCCGGGACAAAAAAATGGAACTTTTTTTTTTTGAATCCTGGAGCCGGAAAAAACCCTAGGCTCCTAACGCACGTATGATGCGCGGATATACTGCCTAAAAATGAGGCTTGCTCGACGCATAGAGCGAAACTGAGATTATATCTCAGATCCTTAGAGAAACAAAAATTTATCTAAGTATACGCGTATATATTCCAGGAAGGTGCCACCAACACACGCCACCGTGGGCAACATAATAAAGCAAGTCAAATTATACACATACCAATCTATGAACTTAACTATATTATCATAGCATTATATATTGAAGTGTGCAAACAGCGGTGTAATATATCAATATACCGCAATATAATATTACAAATATTCAAACAAAGAAATTTATTAAAAAATAAATCATTATCAATCATTATAAATACATGTGCTGTTTCTTGTAGACATAAATACAATCCATACAAGAAGATGTGGACATCATCCGCTCCCAATCCGGGACAGGACTTGATATCATCAAAGTTCCACAATGGACATAATCTCGCAGACTTCAATGATGTGCTGCGAAAATATCAATAACACAAATCTTAAGATAACTGTTAAATCTCTTAATACAATCATGAAAATATATTATCTAAATGTGGCCGAGTGATCTTTTGGCCCGTATATCACTAACTAAGCCTTCTTAGATAATTACATGGTACAATGTTATAAATTCCTCCAAAAAAAAAGTGAGAAAATATTTGCTAACATGTCATTATAGTATTGAGCTGTATATCAGGAAATATATATATATAGGATACCATAGCTAAGTAGTGTCATGTTGTGATCTATCACAATTATTATATCTATTAAGACCATTGCTCTTATTTGACCTCCAGTTAGCATTGTTGCGATTGCTAATTCTGTTCTGAACAAAATATTTATTTGATGGTTTTTGTTGTCCTGGAGAACAATCATTACAATGCTGATAACCTTTATGAAAGTTCTTATAGTCACTAGGATCAAAATGTTGAGGACCATCAAATTGCCTCCAGTTCTTTGAAGAAGAACTGTTATCATATGGACCTATTTGGTAATATCCACAATCAAGATTATCTCTCTTAGCAAAATTGCTTTTATTTTTCCCTTTGGTAATGTGTTTGAAAGGAGCATCACACTGTCTGTGCTGAGCATGATGAGTAACAGGGATAATAGGGTTCTCATTGTTCCGAACATAATCGTTCTTATTTCGGGAACTAATACTACAATTTTTATTCCCAGATACAAATTTATCAGTAATCTGCGAAGTCGATGCTTGATTCGTTAGAGGAGCCTTATTATGACATTTTTCAGTGTTGTTACTCTGATGTAAAGGACTGACAATATGATTACTTTTGTTGGCCTGACGCCAACTCCCATTAGAGGCAGTATCATTGTCACGTGGGAAACCATATTTACCACGAAACGATTTGTTGACAAATTGTCTAATGTTACTGCTGGCATCGAGTGCATGTCGCTGACTCTTTGCATTAACATATTGACCATCAGCTTTATGTCTAACTTCATTGACCTTGGTAGCAGATAATATCTTATTACACAAAACAATATCTAATAACCCGTCAACTCTTTTACGAAGTTTTGTAACTTCTGCTTCTGCAATAGTTTTCTCTCTAGCGACAGCTTTGTATACTCTCTCGTTGGTTTTAACCTTCTTGTTATAATCCAACTTTATATCTTGAAGCTGGGAAGTAAGAGTCTTTTCTTTAGCAATAGTATCTTTAAGATCCTTTCTCAACTTCGTTATCTGAGATGTATCTTCTAGAGCTTTAGCTCTTACTTGGATCAATTCAAGTCTGATCGCTTCCATAGCACTATGATGAGCAGTCACAAGTTCCTCCTCACGTCTTGTAGTTTCAAATTTTAATCTTTCATAGTCCGCTTGGACTTGTTTCAAGTCACTGGTGCAAGAATTTTCTTTACAATACTGCTCGTATTGAGCCAAGCTCATATCACTTTCTAACCACTGTTCATATTTAGAAAAACTCATCTCATCTTCAAATTCTTTTTTCTCCTTCATTTGAGATTGTTTTAATTTATCCTTACGAGGAAGAGCTAATGTTTCTATAATCTTCCACAATAGTTTCAAATCAAGCGTGGAAGAGTTCACCTTATCTACTTGATTATCCAACATCTCTTTTAATGAGTTCACTTCATTCTCTAACTCTTTTTTCTGTGTAAGAAAAAATTCACTAGATTTATCACTATTCGCTGTCAACAGCGTCAACGTACTCCTTAATTTATCATTTTCACAATTCATTGCTGATAATTTATTAGTAAGAGCTTTCTTATCACTTTGAAGCTCATTTATTGTTTCCTTTAATGAATCCAACTCCACAGCTACGAGTTTCTCCTTATGTTCCATCTTCTGTTTTCTCTCCTCAGATTCTCTGTCTAAACTTTTAATCTCAGCTTCTATCTTCATTTGTTCATCCTTCCACTGCATTTTTTTTCTCCTCAAATTCTCTTTCTAACCGTTTCTCTTCAGTCTCCTGAGCTTTGTAATATTCGCCCATCACAAATTCTTCTAATTTATCTCCAGTCATCCCAAGGGATTTTCCTTTCTCAATAAAGTAATCAAGTGTAGACATGTTGTCTAAAATATGAGTCCAAATCTGAAATATTAATTATCTTATTTCAACCTTAACAATAACGAGACTTAATAAGGTACTTGTATAATCTCAATGTTTAACCCAACCTCTGTGGGAAACAAGTCTTTGACACCAAACTTGTATTATCCAATGTAAAATAATATCACAAGTCCCTTCTTAATTATCAAGGCACTACACAAATCAGTGCATAACACTCAGTTATTTATCATAACTGCATTACAATAGTGCGTAAGCAAAAAACCACCAGTTAGTTATGATAAGTGCACTATATAAACAATAGTGAAAGCTAACTATGCAAGAACTATGTAAACAATAACAAAACAATGTAAACAATAACAAAACAATGTAAACAATAACAAAGATCAAAGTCAATGTAAACAATAACAAGGATCAAAGTCAATGTAAACAATAACAAAGGATCAAAACAATACGAAACTATTCGCATAAGTCAAATAAATAAACAGCGAAAACTAAAAGAAATATCACAAAGAATGTGATGACAAAATGCGAAAATATGACAAACAAATGACGCTACAGTGTATAAACAAATATTTTGTAAAGAACTAAATAATAGGAAAGAGTAGACCTACAAATACAAACAAATCAAAACAAAACTAAAGAATGTGAAAAAAATACCGAAAACAACACTGACCATATCGTCACAACTAACAAAAATAGCAATAAATATTGCTAACAATTTCCAATTAAGGAAATTGCTCCTAACAGAACGCTATCATAAGACCTCTATGACGTGGTATTTCTTATGACAGTCACCTCCCATCCAGACCCGCTGAAATATAAACATATAAAAATACAAATACAAATAACATATAACATGTAACATGTAAACAGTAGGAGAAAATGTGAAAGTATAGAAGGCTCAGTTAGAACATAAGGGCACAGTTCACAAACAAAACAGGCCACTTAACTTCTATATGTCCCAAACGTCAGCACGGTGCAGAACAGGATGTCGTCAGCATTCTCAGGATAGACGATCCAACTTTGATCGACATCTGCTTCTATAGACAGCCATGACGCAGGAAATGAGCCTCTGAAACCGGAACAGTTGTTACGGCACTTGTCCTTCTTCCTAACAGATCAGGAAAACAATTTGCTCGGAACTTGGCCTTCTAACGTCGGAAAACTGGATACCCACGAGCAGCGCCGGTTAGTTTTCAAAAAATCAGCAACTGTCAGGAAATCCGGATACTTTCAACAAAAATTTCTTGTAAGGTGGTAGTTGATGCTGTAGTTGTATGTAGTATGATGATGATGATGTCTGGGTTTGTTGACCCCCTTGATAGCTGGTACCAGAGTAAACCAACATTTGGCCACCAAAAATGATAAGGGTGGGTTTAGGGTGAGTTCAATTACCACCCCTTTCGACACCAGTTAAATTATAGTTGTAGTACAGGGTGTCTTATCTGGTTTATGTCGTTGCTGTGTGTAAAGTAGTTAGCCATTCAATGATAAGACCAGTCCACAGAGTTACAGCACAGGCAAAGTTACATGCGAAGTCATAAAGGAGGTAACTGCTCTTGACGTTTTTATCATTTATTTTACGCCACACAACGACAGTTACTTCACATACATCATAAATATCACAGTTCAATAGTTTCAGCATTCAACAATGATATTGGTGCCAGCTGATAGTCATGTAGAATCCAATACTCAATATTCATATTGTAAACAAATAGCTTCCGTATATTCGATATCATAAAGTTCTGGTTCGTGAAGCTGTATAAAAATAATATATAGCACAGATCTGGGTACCTAAAGTTCATACATATAAATTCTGCAACAGTGTCAGCTGCAGATCATCAATGTTCATAGATAATAATAAATACTCCCTTCCTGATGCTAGCAGATCAGATGTATACAATAAGTCCATTTATCGTCTGCACGTGAATAGCATACATGGAGTACAGGTCAACCCGACCTTTATAACATTCCTAAGTCTAACTATCTGACTTGGACGTGATCTCTGATATAACGAATCCTGGAACACAGACAATAGTCTTGTTGGTCTAGAGCGACCCATATATGTAACTAGTTCAGGTATAAAGATACCGGTGGCGAAATCCTAATCAAAGTACCTCTCCATTTTTGAATCACACAAGCGAGCAAAGAGCGACAAAATGACGAACTTCTAGATGATAGCGTAAAGTTCAATACAAGAGGAATTACCTTTTTTCCGAAATCAACCACTGAACATATGCCTCCAGGCAGGCTTGAATAACACTGGGAAATAGTCTAGTTAGCTAACTAACTCACAAAGACAATGTATTCCCCTCAGAAAAATCACAAGACGCAGATTGCGTCCGCTCGCTGCTCAGACCATTTCTTAACTCCCCGAGCTGGGCGGAAAACACAATCGAACTCTCAAAGTCTAGACATGCGCAGAACGCCTCTACCTGAGTAAAATTCAACGAGACGATGGTTGAAGACCTTCTAGAAAGATTTTGTAAGAAATCTTGCCTTATATGGTCAGCAAACGAATCCTCAACACAGGTTTCATACATTCCAACAACAGTTGACCGATCATTACCAAATAAGGAGAATGGTCACACTTCGCTCAAACGATATAGACCGAACGTGTCTCGTCACAAGAAGAGGTAATCATCATCTTAAATGATAATTTCAATATCCAGAGTTATGTAGCTTTGACTGAAAAAATTAACGTATACATTTCAGTCAATCTAATTACACAATGTCTTTAGAAAAAAAAATGGTCATATAATGACTTTAGGAAAAATGATCATACAATGAACTAAGAAAAAATGATCTGTGCGTAACAATCTCTCACAATGAACTCAAAGTGGGGAGAAAACCCCACGAAAAAATCGGTAGTGGTAGATTCCTGTGTGATGACACAAAGGAAGAAACGTCCGCAAAACAAAGCTTCTAGTGTAAAGGACCTGACAGGTTCCCTGAATAATATGTCTGAAACATTAAAAGTCTACATGTAATTTGTTAAGGACCTGGACAGATGAGAAGGCAGAGGAGACTGTTACCTCATCTTATCAATATGTGATCGAACTGTCCACTCGTTTAAAAACTAGTTGGAAACTGGCAAATGATAATTTGAGACAAGCCAGGAAAAAGCATGCGGCTTACTATAATAAAAAAGCTAAGGATAGGGAACTTGCTGTAGGGGAGAAGGTACTTCTTCTATTGCCAGGCAGCAACAATAAACTTCAGATCGGATGGCAAGGGCCTTACACAGTTTTGGAAAAGGTATCCAGAACAAATTATAAGATAGACAAAAAGGGAAAGGAAAAAAGTCTATCATGTGAACCTTTTGAAGAAATATCTGGACAGACAAATCCAGGAAGGAACACACCTATTGGCCTTGTCTATTGCAACCGAAATGAAAAATGACCCTCTCTCCTCATTCGAATATCCACTGAAACCCAGTGAAACGTTTGCACAGGTGAAGATCAGTAATCACCTGACAAAAGGACAGAGGGAGAAGGTTCAACGGGTCCTTGAGAAACATACAGATGTGTTAACGGATAAACCGGGGCACACCAATTTGTTGGAATATGATATGAAACTACTAGACCCAGCACCTATCTGTATGAGGCCCTATTCTATTCCTTTCGCTAAGGAAAAAGCTTTGAAAGAGGAGATTGATTATTTGTTACAAGAAGGGATTATTTCTCACAGTGAGTCTCCTTATAGTTCCTGTGTGGTTTTGTTGCGGAAACCATCGGGAGAACATACACTGTGCATAGATTACAGGAAACTGAATGCTGTCACAGAAGGTCAGGTGGATCCATTACCTGATACTACTCAACTATTTGCCAGGCTGAACAAGGCAAAATATTTTTCTAAGGTGGATCTTAGCAAAGGCTATTACCAAATTCCAGTAAAGCCTGAGGTTCGACCTTATTTAGCATTTAGCACCTCGGAAGGTCATTATGAGTTCAACATGTTACCGTTTGGGTTGAAAAAAATGCCCCGAGTGTGTGTTTTCAAGGATGATGCGAAAATTATTAGATCCCCTGAAAAATCCATGTATTTCGAATTTTATGGACGATATCCTCATTGCTACGGAAACATTTGAGGAACACGTTACCTCTTTGAATATGCTGTTTGATAGACTCAGAGAGTCTAACTTAACCGCTAGGCCAACAAAATGTTGTATTGGTTGTAAAGAGTTGGAATTCTTGGGACACACTGTACACCAGGGTAGCATGACCCCTGATCCCAAGAATCTGGAGAAACTGAAAAGAGCCCCTAGGCCACAAACAAAGAAAGATGTGCGATCGTTCGTGTCGTTGTGTGGTTTCTACCAAAAGTACATCAACAATTTTAACTCTATATGTGCTCCTCTGACGGATTTAACTCGCAAAGGTCAACCAGATACAATAAACTGGTCAGTGTCACATAGGTTATGATCATTGAATTGCCTATGTCTTCTTCTTTTTTCTGTCACCCGTATCCTCTATTTTAATTATCTCTTTTTACCTTTTTCCTGTATTTTTTCGCACTCATTCGTTTGCGAGAAATTTTTATTTTTCCCATTTTCACTTTCGCCATTTTCGTTTTTCATTTTTCTCATTTAATAACGCATTTCTTGGCTGATAAAGTCAGTAACTTCTTATGTAATGTGTCAGTCCCCAGGATGTGAGCGAATGGTGTCAAAAATTTGCTCTCGAGAGACCGAATGGCAGACATTCGTCTCAGTTTTCCAAGGCACGAGACGAAGGACCGTGAAACTCGTCTCGATAGACATGGGAGGGCAGACTTATCGTCTGACATTTTTTTCACCTGCCACACGGGGTTCTCGGCTGAGCGCTTAGGTAAGGTGCGAGAAAGCAAAGTGTCAGTTATGGTTCTCAGGATGAGTTCAGCTTGAAGTGTGAAAACTGCCCTGCATTTCAGACAAGTTGTCTACCTTTGCAATTGACACGCACGTTTCTCGGTCAGTTTGTTAAACGTAGGTGCAAAAACTGCCCCTGTATTACAGACAAGTTGTCTGAGATTCGCAACTGACACGCGCCCTCTCGGTCAGAACGTGGCAGTTTATGACAGTTACGTAAGTGATATGGACGGAAAGGGGACATTATTTCGTTTGCGAAATAAGTTGGGGCTTTGTCTAATTTTAAGATATTGGCCCGAGTTTGAAACTAACTTCACTCATTCTCCATTTTACAGTAGACGTGGCCACTTCGTTCTAGAACACTTAAAACTTATAAGTGATATCTCTTAGTTTCGTTGTGATATCGTAGTGCGGTTTGAGGTAAAATATTATATCTATAAATATCTCGTATTTTGTGAAGTGTTTAAAGTGTTATTTCACTAGTTAGATTTGGTGCAGAGCGCTTAATTCATAAGTCTGTATTATTTTCTAGTGACGTGTCTCAGTGGAAAGCAGAATAAATTTATATTTCTAGCTTAACAAACGGTAGCCATAATGAATTTAATTTAACTGCTAACTACTCAGTCGAGATACATTTTCTAAACTAACATATAACTGCTAGATGTCTCATGAGTGTTGACGAAATATATTTATATATATTTCAAATTCATGATGATTGATTTTATAATATAACTTATTTCACGGGAAGTGTTAAATGATAAGCTCTACGCTTGCAGTTTAAAATATAAGTTATATCCTTATACATAGTATGTATAATTATTTTATATGTGCTTTTTCCATTTTATGTAGTGAATACTTGGGTGACCCAGAACTTGCCGGCGTTTAGACATAGGTAATTTTTTAGTGCTTAAGGGAAAGTCATTATTGAGTTACTTCCCTTGAACTCCGCGGATAAATACATTTTACTGCGATTTATTCGTTGTTTGGGTAATAATAGATTGTTCTTGCTTCAGAATATCTATGGCCTGAATTTATGTGTATTGTTTGTCTGAGTAGGACAAGTCTGTCTTATATCTGTATATCTTTACATATCTAAGTCGAACTATATGTTCTGTTGTCTCTAGAGAGGTCAAAGGCTATTCGGCGGATGTGTCGCTTGAGTGGTGTGATTTGGCTTCGTCCTGATAGGGACTGTGTGTGTTTTGCTATGTCGGCTTGATGCCTTGAAAAAGTGATCTCAGTGGTTTTGGGGAAAGTGATAGTCGTCTAGACCTATCGTGTATGCTTTACCCCAGTGTTTATTCATCTTGCCAAGGAATGGCAGTTTCATATTCCCTCTACCAAGGTAATCAAAGATACTCTTATGAACTCTCGATCGAAGCCACCATTGTCGATAATTACGATTTGAATGTTTAAGAGAATATATTTGACTCGATGAAAAACGACTTCGATTCCTAGCAGCACTATATTCTGTAGAATGCAGTCTATTGTTCATGACCAAATCTACAGAGCAACGAAATGTTGTATGAATGACTAACTTTAGAACAGATTCATTATCTGTATTCAAACGTGAGTGACAGTTCACGAGTGGAGCCATCTTGGAACCAAAACATGTAGGACTTTCAAGAAGAGAAAAGGGATGCCCGTATTATCGCTTGATCAGTCCAGAGATCACTGCTACACATGAGAACCCATTGTTAGCGGTTCAATATTATTATATGGAAAAATATGTGCTGAACATTATGTTGAAGAATCGTTGCTAAACGAGATTAGGTTTAGAAGTCATCTGAAATATTGTTTACAAGCTGACGTGCTCAGTCAGTGACGTCAGATGATATATGTATGGGCGATACTGAGTGCTTGGCTATTGACAGTCCATTATACCATTATTCTACATGAGTGCCCATGTAACATTGCAAGACCATTTGTCCACTGTACTATGATGTATTATGGCAACCTGTGATTTGTCACTATCTGTGCTGTCGAGTGTGTACGTCCAATTAAACTTTAGAAAAGGTACACAGTCGTTGGTGTCGATGACTTCCGGTCATACATGAGTGTGAGAAGAGAACATTTGTCAACAACACGAACCCTTATCATCATTCGCACATTATACACTCCATCCATGTCTACACAACACTGCGTAGGTCAAGTTGACATTCCATACACTACAGTGGGGCAGGCAACACCATAGGGATCTTGTCAACTGATGATGATAGACGCCTGTCTTCCCGCCTAGGAGTGTTCTGGTGTACTTTATCAACATATATTATATCCAACTAAAAATATCAACTTTATCAACTGGTGGACCAGCTTTCTGGGTTTGACCTCGCAGAAATTCAGAAGTCAACAGATTACCGATACCAGACCGTTTCCTGTGGCTGATACGACACACTTGCAGTATTGGTTTGCTCTTTGTCAACGCTTCGTCACGTGACCTGTCAAGTGAATGCAGTATGTAGGTCAGCGTTGTTGACATTTTTTTACATTAGACATTATAGAGTTTCACAGAACAGTTGGATCAATTCTTGTCAGTGTTAACAGAAAGACAGTATTTGTGAACTAAGAAGTCCTGGTTTCATCGATGGATCTTCTTGTTTGCCATATATGAACTTTAATATTTAAGGCCAGAATGTTTAATTGAATAAAGTGGCAGTTTGTTTGTTTTCATGAAAAATAACTTTGCCATTACTGTAAGACTGAGCCTATTTTGCAACACATACTATCATACACATAATTTATATATATTTATGTTTACATGTTATTTGTTTGTATAGTATGTTAGTTTCTATGTCAGCGGGTTGTGTTTAAGGTTGGGCGGCGTCCTCACAACAGAGTATCCCACGTCATAGAGGGTCCGTTGTGGGCGTTTTCTATAGGTGCAATTTTCTTGATTGAAAATTTGCTGCGACAACTGTTGCTTTTGTGTTAGCTGTGAAGTCTGTAATTATTGTTATTTTTGTAATATTTCTTTGTTCTTTAGTTTTGTTTTGATTTGTTTGTAATTTGTTGGTCTAACCTTTTCTATCTTTCAGTTCTATTCATAATTTATATTCATATATTGTGACGTCATTTGTGTTGTTATTCTTTGCAGATTCAGTGATTATCTTCATTGATTTCCCTATTTGATTTATTTTGATTTCTGCAAACGTTCTTGTATTGTCAGTCCTATTTGTACTTTATGTATTCTGTTGGTTGACATATGTTTTATATGGGTATATTTCATAAGACACAATTGCCTGTGCACTGCACTTGGATTATGGTATAGACCAGTACCTGATTATTATTACTATTATACAAGACCTTATTAAAGGCTTGTGACCCACAGATATTGGGATAGTATACTGATTAATCAGGTCATTGAGAACTTGGGGTATTATTATTGTTTCAGGTGATTAGTATTATTGTTAGACACCATGTCTACATTAGAATACTTCATTATACAAGGGAAAGCCCTTGATAAAACTGGTCAACAATTAGAACAATGGGCAGTTGCTCAATATGACAAAGCATTAGCTGCAGAAGAGAGAAGAGCTATGGCAGAAGAGAAAAGATTAGCTGCAGAAGAAAGAAAAGCTATGGCGGAAGAGAAAAGATTAGAAAAAGAAGCTGAGGCTGCTGCTGAACAAAAGAAATTGCAGATGCAGGTAGAGGAAAGGAGATTTGAAGCTGAACAAAAAAAATTGGAAAGAGAAGCTGCGGCTGAACAAAAAAGATTAGACAGTGAAGCTGAACAAAAAAGATTAGACAGGGAAGCTGAACAAAAAAAATTGGAAAGAGAAGCTGCGGCTGAACAAAAAAGATTAGACAGGGAGGCTGAACAAAAAAGATTAGATGCTGAAGAGAAAAAAGCAATAAGAGAACATGAATTTGAGTTGGAGAAATTGAGATTGACAAGTATGAGTAATGTTAATCAGGCATCTAGTGGTAACGGTAAACCTTCTACTTACAAGGTTAAGGTTCCACCGTTCAATCAGTCCAGTGACGATATTACATTCTGGCTGGATAGATTTGAACGTTCTTGTCGTACACATAATGTGGATAAATCACAATACGCTAATCAATTATCAGAAAACTTGAAAGGTGAATCTTTGACTAGATTATGCCTTGTAGGAGAAGCAGATAAGGATAATTATGATGTCATTAGGGCGGCTTTGATAAAAAAATATCAGCTAAGTGAGGAAGGCTATCGCCTTTTATTTAAGACGATGGTACCTGAGACGGGGGTAGAATTCTCAGAATTCACTGCAAAGGCACGTCTCACAGTTGATCGTTGGATTGAGCTTTCCAAAACAGAAAAAACGTATGAAGGACTTATGGATTTGTTGCTCAGAGATAAGATTATGTCATGTGTGAACAAACCTTTCCTTGAATTTATACATGAGCGTAAACCTAAATCTCTAAAAGAAATGGAAGAATATTGTTCCCAATATGTCACTGCACACCCCGACGTGACTTTTGGCAACATTAAGATTAAGGAGAGTATGCCAGTTGCTTCAGCAACACCATACAATCCCAATTATTCACACAGATTTCAGGGACCTCAAAACAGATTTGATAAAAAAGGTAACCATAATAGTTATCAAAACCAAGGTAACCAATCATTTCAGGGTTCTTCTTCAAAGAACTGGAGACGACCTGATAGCTCTCGACACAGGGGTGGTCATAATTATAGGAATTTCCGTAGAGGAAGTAATTATAGAAACTATCAGGGTTATCCGTCTTGGAGTCAACAAGATCATAATTACAGAGATACTCATTATAATGAATATGATAATGGTAACCAAGGGTACTATGACTCAAACCCAAATAGGGGTTACAATAGAGGTAACAATAACTACAGAGGTGATAATAACCGAGGTAGATCGCAATACAAAAGACATAAACCACATTTTCAGGCAAACTCTGCACAACAAGAGTCCCATGAAGCCTATAAACAGAGTAAAGATAATAATGATGCTAGTAATATGGCATGTGCCGCTTTTGATTTTGGGAGAGCATCTCAGTGCCCCCAATGCAAAACGTTATTTGAGCCAACCACAGTGACTACTTTAAGCTGTGGCCATCCTCTTCCTGCTCTTCCAGCATCAGTCGCGCATGATGGAAGAGGGTCTCTTGTCTTACATAAGGGTTTAGTGAATAACAATCCAGTCTCTGTGCTATTTGATTCTGGATGCACCACAATTGGTGTTAGGCAGTCACTCGTAGATCCTTCCCGTGCCACTGGACAAGTAGTCAAATGTGTAACATTTGGCGGCACATTAGAGAAATACTCTACCGCTATCATTAGGATTGCTACTCCTTTCTTTACAGGAGATGTACACGCATGTCTTCTTCCGAATCCGATCGCTGACCTCATCATCGGTCGCATTCATGGAGTCAAGGAATGCACTCCGCAACAAATTTCCACGTGGGAAAGGCAAAACATGCAGATTGCTAACACTGTAGTCACTAGAGCTCAGGCTCTTAATGTGCCTCAAACTTCATCTACTGAAGATAATGAAGTGCATAACCAAGATAATCCCTTGGTAATTTCTCGTGACTCGTTTATAAAACAGCAAGAAGATGATCCCACTCTGAAGAAATTCTTCATTCTTGCAACTAAAGGTGATCCGAATAAGGACACAAGTCGTAAATCGTGGATTACAAAGAAGGATGGCGTACTTGTACGTATGGTTCAAGACTCCATTACGTCAAGTCATTCTCAAATCCTGGTTCCCAAGAATTTGAGAGTTAAAATTTTGCAGCACGCTCACGACTCTCAGTGTGCTGGACACATGGGTTTTTCCCGTACTAAGTCAAGAGTCCTTGCGGCTTTCTTTTGGCCATTGGTAAACAAGGACATACGGATTTATTGTCGATCTTGTAAAGTATGTCAGGAAGTTAAATCCAAAGGTCCACGGCATGCTGCACCCATTCAGGCGGCGGACATTCCTATTCGGCCGTTTCAAAAAATGGCCATAGACATTATTGGTCCATTTAAGATCAAGTCTGCCAGAGGACATCAGTTTATCTTGACGTGTGTTGATATGTGCACACGTTGGCCAGAGGCTATTCCTCTGAAGAGCATTACTACTGCTGATATTGCAGATGCTCTTTGGCTTATATTTTCTCGTCTGGGGTTCCCCGGAGAGATATTGTCAGACCATGGCACCCAACTAATATCAGATACCATGTCTCAAGTAATGTCTACCCTGCAGATAGATAGATCTTTAAGTAGTATCTACCATCCAATGTCTAATGGTATGGTCGAACGCCTTAATAGAACACTTAAAAACTTACTGGGGAAGATAACTGAGGATCATCCTCAAGACTGGGACAGAGTTTTACCTGCGGCCCTCTTCGCTTACAGAGAGGTACCCAATGAACATACGGGATTTTCTCCCTTTGAACTCGTCTTTGGCGCGCGTCCGCGTGGCCCTATGTCGTTGCTTCACGATCTCATAACATCTGACAATATTGACGATGACACAAAGTCATCCTACGAATATGTCATCGCGTTGAGACAAAAGATTATCGAAGCATGCAAATTAGCAACTTCTTCTTCTGAATTTGCGAAACAGAAGGCAAGGCAATTTGCCAATAAGAAGAGATGCTTACGACAACTTTGTCCTGGTGACAAAGCATTTGTATTACTACCTTGTAGGGAAAACAGATTACTTATTTCTTGGAAAGGTCCGTACGATATAATATCGAAAATTTCCGATGTCGACTATATTGTCGATATTGATGGGAAGCATAAAACCTTCCACATCAATATGCTTACTGAATTCCATGAACGTCCGGATTATTTGCAACCCATTTTCCAAGCAACGGACAATTCTCCAGTACCACATGGTCATTACTCATCACTGTCCGTGATACAGGATGAGGAAACAAGTTTTTCAGATGTAAATCTTCCTCTTCCAATGATCCCACTTCATTCCAGTGAATCATGGAAGAACGTTACTGTCTCTCCTGATTTGTCTCTAGGAGAACAGCGACAAGTTTCAACTATGTTGCAAACATTTCAGGATGTACTCACTGACATCCCTGGACAAACTAATGTCATTCAACATGACATTGTGCTAACTGACCATACTCCTATTAGGGTTAGACCTTATCCTATACCTATACATTTCCAAGCACAGGTCGAGAAAGAGTTGGATGTGATGATAGATTTGAAAATAATCGAACCATCCACCTCTGCGTATTCTTCGCCGATGGTTATTGTGCGTAAAAAAGACAATAACATACGTCTTTGCGTTGACTATCGAAAATTGAATCAAGTAACGAAGTTCGATGCCGAACCTATGCCTTTACTGGAAGAGCTACTTACTCGACTCTCCAAATCTCATTTTTTCACTAAACTTGATTTGTCTAAGGGATATTGGCAAGTTCCTTTATCTGAACGCGCCAAACCTCTCACGGCTTTTTCAACACCTAGAGGTTTGTTCCAATGGAATTTTATGCCTTTCGGTCTTATGAACGCACCAGCTACGTTCGTACGCATGATGCGCCGAATCCTATCTTATCGGTCAGATGTCATTGCATATCTAGACGACATCTGTCTTTTCAGCGATACTTGGGAAGATCACTATTCAGGGTTAGATGAATTGCTGTCTACTTTGCGTGAGCACAACCTGACAGCGAAACCCTCTAAAGCCTATATTGGTTTTAGCGAAATTTCTTTCCTAGGCCACCGAGTTGGTCATGGTTTCCTAAAGACAGAGGACCATAATACTAGTAAGATACTTAACATCTCAATCCCTAAGACTAAAAAAACAGGTGAGAAGTCTGTTAGGTCTTATTCAATTTTATGGCAGATTCATTCAGAATCTATCCTCTATCATGGCACCTCTCTCAACACTTCTAAAGAAAGGTTCGCCTAATGTGGTCCACTGGTCTCAGGAATGCCAATGCTCTCTGGATAAGATTAAAACACTGTTTTCAACACCACCTATTTTAGTGCTACCCACTAAAGATAAGACATTCGTTCTTCGTAGTGACGCTTCATCCACTGGGATTGGAGCGGCACTAATGCAAGAGTACTCTGGAACTCTGCATCCTGTAATGTATATTTCCAGAAAACTTAATGCGGCAGAAAGGAATTATTCGGTTTTAGACCGTGAGCTATTAGCTATGGTTTGGTCGATCCTCAAACTACAGAGATTCCTTCTAGGCGCACATTTCATAGTAGAAACAGACCAAAAAGCTCTTACTGCTATACAGAGTAAGAATTTGAAGAGCTCGAGGTCTACTCGATATGCAATTGCTCTTCAACCTTTTCATTTCTCTGTGCGAGCTATTCGGGGATCAGATAATGTGATGGCAGACATTCTGTCAAGATGCCCACATGATTCCACATAACTATTGGGGCTTAGACTTCTTGATATATCTAGTTCTATAGTAGTTCCTTTTCTATATCATGATAGATACACATTTGTAATTTAATAATATAATGATTGTATCACTACATAGCGGTTCATGTATGTTTATTCACCGCTGTGCTTTGATGATTTTTTACTTCATAAATCATAAATTTAAGATATCTAATACGTAGTGATGATATGAATTTTTTAGGCATTGTGTAATTGCCAGAATTGTATTATACTTTGATGACACCTTCCTGGAAAAATATACTTGTAGAGAAATAATTTCTCTCAGTTTATGAGACACATTCTCACCAGTCGCTCCATAAGTCGACTTAGCCTCATATTAGGCGTTATAGGTATTCCTGATATTTTCATCTGCGCATTATTCATGCGTTGTGAGCCTATTGTACGTTGCTCCTAGATGTATTTCAAAAAAAAAAAAATGTTCCATTTTTTTTTTCCCGGGAGGTGTGGTAAGACTGTTACGTGCAGTCTTTGATATCTTACAATATTATACATAGGTAATTTTTTAGTGCTTAAGGGAAAGTCATTATTGAGTTACTTCCCTTGAACTCCGCGGATAAATACATTTTACTGCGATTTATTCGTTGTTTGGGTAATAATAGATTGTTCTTGCTTCAGAATATCTATGGCCTGAATTTATGTGTATTGTTTGTCTGAGTAGGACAAGTCTGTCTTATATCTGTATATCTTTACATATCTAAGTCGAACTATATGTTCTGTTGTCTCTAGAGAGGTCAAAGGCTATTCGGCGGATGTGTCGCTTGAGTGGTGTGATTTGGCTTCGTCCTGATAGGGACTGTGTGTGTTTTTGCTATGTCGGCTTGATGCCTTGAAAAAGTGATCTCAGTGGTTTTGGGGAAAGTGATAGTCGTCTAGACCTATCGTGTATGCTTTACCCCAGTGTTTATTCATCTTGCCAAGGAATGGCAGTTTCATATTCCCTCTACCAAGGTAATCAAAGATACTCTTATGAACTCTCGATCGAAGCCACCATTGTCGATAATTACGATTTGAATGTTTAAGAGAATATATTTGACTCGATGAAAAACGACTTCGATTCCTAGCAGCACTATATTCTGTAGAATGCAGTCTATTGTTCATGACCAAATCTACAGAGCAACGAAATGTTGTATGAATGACTAACTTTAGAACAGATTCATTATCTGTATTCAAACGTGAGTGACAGTTCACGAGTGGAGCCATCTTGGAACCAAAACATGTAGGACTTTCAAGAAGAGAAAAGGGATGCCCGTATTATCGCTTGATCAGTCCAGAGATCACTGCTACACATGAGAACCCATTGTTAGCGGTTCAATATTATTATATGGAAAAATATGTGCTGAACATTATGTTGAAGAATCGTTGCTAAACGAGATTAGGTTTAGAAGTCATCTGAAATATTGTTTACAAGCTGACGTGCTCAGTCAGTGACGTCAGATGATATATGTATGGGCGATACTGAGTGCTTGGCTATTGACAGTCCATTATACCATTATTCTACATGAGTGCCCATGTAACATTGCAAGACCATTTGTCCACTGTACTATGATGTATTATGGCAACCTGTGATTTGTCACTATCTGTGCTGTCGAGTGTGTACGTCCAATTAAACTTTAGAAAAGGTACACAGTCGTTGGTGTCGATGACTTCCGGTCATACATGAGTGTGAGAAGAGAACATTTGTCAACAACACGAACCCTTATCATCATTCGCACATTATACACTCCATCCATGTCTACACAACACTGCGTAGGTCAAGTTGACATTCCATACACTACAGTGGGGCAGGCAACACCATAGGGATCTTGTCAACTGATGATGATAGACGCCTGTCTTCCCGCCTAGGAGTGTTCTGGTGTACTTTATCAACATATATTATATCCAACTAAATATCAACTTTATCACAATCCCACTAACGGTTTTCTAAAGACTAAATGTTTATACTGGGCCTTTGAGCCAGACTTTATTTCTTCACAATAAACTCAACTATACATGCTGCCTGGCGGCGAGAATAATTACAAGAAATAACATTAATATTTCCGACAAGTATTGAAAGAGTGTATAGTGAACCAAGACTATCTGTTAAAAGAAGTTGTCCACTGGTCAGTTTTTCCCAAATGAAGGAAACTCTCGTGTGTTGACTCTGTGTGCCCGTTCAAACTTGCTTACCCTAACTGATCTAAGTGACATGAACAGTAATCTAAAAACATAACTGGTGAAGTGAATGCTCCCCGAAAAACAGTGGAAGAAACCTGTAATTGTAGAGCTGGGATTCGCTTTATCCAAAGAATACAGATTCACTGTAGAGAAGTGTCCTAAGGTTGCGCCAGACGGTGAACAACATCAAGTTTTTAGGTAAGCACGTGTGCCAGGGTACCCTGATGAAAGAACCGAGTGAAAGTGGACTGAGTGAGTTTTTTTGATAACTATTGATTCACCCACTTTATAATCTCCTTACGGAAGATTGGCTGCTTAATTAAATTGTTCCTGTTGAAGGACAATATTAGACCCTAATCATATGTATTTGTGACTCTTTGGGCCATCATCTGTCTCATAACGGGGCTGTGGGCTAAACCTAGAGTTAATATCATAACGGGGCTATCATCCTTGTAGCATTCTCTTGATATTTTATGACTATTTGTATATGTTTTGATGTAATTTCTATGTGTTGTGAAGAAATTTTAAATGATAATTAAAATTTCCCTTGGAATTAATCAGCGTGTTGGTCAGCTCGTTCTAGTATATATATATTCATTGTTATAGATTTCCCACGTCTGTGTGTTTAACTGTCGTCACGTGTATGTGCGTGCCCGTGAGTAGATAGAAATATAGGTAAAATATATATATGTGTTTAGACTGTCTGACGCTGTAAAGCGGTCGTAGAAGATAGGTGAGAGAGAGAAGAATTTTTTTTTCGCTTTCAGAGACAGCCTCTATATCACATTCTATCATCTCACTCGTGGAATCTATTTCTTCTACTAACTCTCGCTGTGACTATCACTCATTCCAATCTATTCAGAAGGGACCAACCCAAGTCTTAATTCTCCTATCCAAAAATCTACGACAGTCAGCACAGTGTGAATTGGCTTACCAGGAGTTAAAAGAGAAACTTACAAGCAGGCCAGTATTGCAATTGCCTGACTTGAATCAAGAATTTATCGTGAGAAGTGACGCAAGCAATGTGGGCCTAGGCGCTACATTGTTGCAAAGGTCCTCCTCACAGGATGGGGAATTGAACCCAGTTGCTTATGCAAGCCGCAAGTTGAACAAAGCGGAAAAAAATTATTCAACAAGTGAAAAAGAATGTCTAGCTTTGATGTGGGCAATAAAAAAATTCCAGATTTATTTATATGGCAGGACATTTGTGGTCCAAACGGATCATTCACCACTCGTATTCCTGTCACAGGCCAAGCATGAAAATTCCAGATTATTGAGATGGTCCTTGTTATTGCAGCCATACTCATTTCTGATAGAATACATTCCCGGCCCTCGGAACGTAGGTGCAGACTTTTTGAGCAGACATCCTTATGATGAAGATCAGAAAAACGCGTAAGACTTCATTGAGCTAAGTTATCTCGCAGATTATAACCTGCTAATGATTGCATGTTTTAGGATGGGAGGTGTGTAGTAAAATCTGCGAGAATAATCGCTCATTTCAGTAAGATTTTAGTCATAAAATGATAATATATAAAACAGCCCTATTGTGTCTGACGGTGATGCTCTCACACGCCAGCAACGCTGCCTTTTGTGCAGTGCTAAAGCCTATAGAACGATTCCACGGTAAAAATCTAACACGCGTTTTAGTTTCGGTTTCGAAAACGTACTACTAACATTTTACCAGATCTGCTGCATACATTTTGCAGCCAAGACTTATAATTAACGATTTTGAGGAAGTGTGCCGCCAAATAACTATCTGAATGAACGTATTCTGTCAACTTTAACGCAAATTTAGTAGTAATCCTTACATTTTTTGGTAGTGTTACACGATACAATACAAATTATTAACGCCAATTCTTAACCCGCCATGCACAACCCCGCTTAGCCTGACACATTCTGCCATGCATATATACGTGGCGACAAAGCCAAGAGAGGCAAAACACGCAGACATTTTTATTGCCTCCTCGCGGTAATGTTTCTGACGTCACAAAAACAAGTTAGTTATTTGAAAAATACATGCTGGCGAGATAGCGAGAGGGTAAGATGGCCGTCTTGTGTAAAAATATTTATTTGACGATGACCGGTGACAAAATTGAAAATCTAAAACCATAATGAAACTGAACATAAAAAATATATGGTAGTATAGCTTAGAATTCACTGAGCAAGAATGTATTTTAAATAACATGATAGTCCCAGTATTACCCTAATTGTTGAGAAAATACTAATTGTCTACGGACGCACGACCAGACGGACTGTTGTTTCTGCTTGTTTTTTTTCTTAACGTTAGTGGGGACACCGGCTTAGAAGAGAGGCATTGAGGAAATTCAAATTCGCTTGGGGAACAAGAGTATAGGAGGAGAGGGGAGCGGTAGGAAAATTGTTACCAAAAACTAACATCGTTTTGCATTGGCATAACTAAAGCAGGCTGGCCAATCGACTACCAGACGCAGAGTATGTTTGGAATTATTTTGGTTTTTCAAAAACTGCATTTGAATTCTGGTAGTCGCAAGCTTTCGATTGGCCAGTGCTACTAAATATTAGCAAAAAGCTTTCACTATTCATTGCCAGTTGAACTGTATTTTTTATTCAGATACGATGAGAACAGCTGTGATAAATTTAAAAGTAAAGTAAATAACTATATGAGTATTTCACAGTCTGGACGGAGCAGAGAAAACTGAGGCCATTTCTTTGCAAAGTCAGCGTCATTTGTTTATATTTCTTGATTTGTGGTAAGGATGCTTTAGGAATTTAATATGTTTAATCCCATTACCAAAGCTAGATACTGCTATTGGGAAAAAGTGAAGGACGTGCCGGGAGCAGACATTGTTGAGTCCTCACGTTTAAATGTATCTAACTAATGTATGTTGTCATGATTATGTTTGAATATTATTGTATTAGAGCATATTAGTAAGCCTCTGTGTTCAATGAACACTGTTCAACATGCCTGAAGCATTCATATTAAAAAAGAAAAAGATGAGAAAAATATATAAAAGGAAATGTGGTTACCCCACATTATATTATTGAGGAAAACTATGTAAACGTACAGTGGCGTATCTGCCATAGGGACCTGAGGGGTGGTCACAGCAAGGTGGGAGTCATGAGAAATTAGGGGAAATGTGCACCTGAAATGCACGCGAGGCTGACCTCATACCCACGTATGAAATTAAATAAAAGAATAAGTGATCAGATGTAAAAGGCCAGGGTGTCCTTTTGTTGCAGAGGTTTCGTTTCCTGTTGCCAGCTGGTGACAGGAAACCTGAGGAGTGACGATACGCCAAGAAGTCTCCTACACTTTACATATGCTGTCAAGAGATAACAGCAGGAGCTTGGGTGTGTGACGTGATATCGATATTTCTGCAACTACACAATATCTTATCTTTCAACGGGAAACCCCAGGTGATATGTTAAGGACCTGGGTACATCTGACAGTTTCGGTTTAAATAAACCTTGGTAATTCAAGTCATGCTCAGGACTTTTGTGGGGTATGATGACATTACAGCCCCTCATACACAGTGACTCTCTCTCTCTTAGAAGCATAAATCTAAGCTGTGAACATTCAAATAGGAAATACATATAATAACATTGTAGTATTTGGGCAGAGTGTCCACACAATTTTAGTTAATTTTTTATGTAAACTATCTTGTCCTCATTTTCAAAGACCTGTCCAAACGATATGACTGGACAGGCAAAATAAATTGTACAAAAAAATTAATTTAAAGAAAAACTTAACCACAGGTTTTATTCACTCCCTCATAGTAACTTAAAGTGTTTTTGTGTTGTGTACCATCATTTCATTTCTTCCCTAGACACTAGGTACATCATACACCAGACAATAGAGCCACAAGAGTGACCGTGTGAGATCTAGGGAGGTAGCGTTAGGTTCCCTGCACATAATTCATCATCATCATTTTTTAGAGTCAGGGGCCTACATGTGCTTGACCTCACACGGTTTATGCAGACACCGATTTCATTCTTTGTTAGGATACCATCATAACCTCCCCAGCAAAATCTAACTTTGCTACAATGAGATGAAAATTATGCATGCCCCCTACCAACCCTCCCGCGAACAGAAAGAACAACAGTTATCGAAAAAATGAAAGAATCAAGATGTGCCTGACAAGACTCTGAACATACAACCAAGCCACTGCACAAACGATCTACCTATCTGAATAACCAAGTTCTGCCATTTCCTTACTGCAGTACAGATACGATTCCAAAGGCATACATAATTCGCAGTAGTCACATGGAAAAGACTGAAGTTCCAAAGGCATACATAATTCGCAGTAGTCACATGGAAAAGACTGAAGGTGTTGACCTCTCAAGGTACTGGATAAAGTAAACAGGTTAAGATATGCTCCAGTAAACTTGAAGCGTCATCAGCGTTCCTGGCAACGATCGACAGTGTTCCCGACGTGATAAGTCCGACGTCCGAAAAAGAAGCGGATAAGTAAATCATCGTCCACATACAGCGTGTAGATTATCCATCACAAGTCTCGCGTCGATTATCCATGGTAGACGTTATGTGTTTATAAATGTCCTCTATTGGATGTTGACTGTTGACGATCGACTTTGTATCCTTGACGGTTGAGGTCACCTTGCGATTACAGCAAACGGGCAGCGTCTCTTCGTCTGTGTAATAACGACAGCAATTACTACGAAGTGCAGCAGGTCACTCAAAACAAACGGTCTACGATGGAATTGACAGTTTGCAACGCAATTATGTTGTAGTTCAGGCCTTGACTAAATAATAACGTTCGGATCATCTCTTATTATGAAGGCAAAAATTAAATACATCTTCATTCTTAAAAGTCCACGTTTCGTGTACGACTTTGAAATTATATTCTTCTGGTACCTTATTTCTTCCAGTTACTTGAAATAATATCCATTTAGCGAATAAAACCTTGGGCCAAAATCAATTCGAGTGTCCAAAACAGTCATCAACGACATTTATTGTCCACAATAAAAAGCGAAATTTTGACGTAATTTTCATATGATAGTGTCAACAAATCCAATATACGAGCCCCCAAGAAAGCTGTGACGAAACTCTGAAGTGTGTAGTATGATTAATAATAGATGGCCCAAGTCTCGCTGAAGCTACCTCAGACATTCTTAAAAGTACAACTGGCCATCTGTGCCAACGACATCAAAATATCCAAATTCATCGATCCACATATACAAGTTTAATATGATTCCACATGAACATTAGCATCTTTACGCTTTACACGACTCCTATATCGATTGATAATATTGATCCACTATATCTTCCATAAGGACACAATTCTTAAATCATATATTCAACTGCAAATATTCCATAACTGCAAGACATGCAGCGTACACTTTGACTATACACAGCGGAATAAACAATGTCACTAGGCCAAACAAAGGCACGTCATCTGCGACTTACGCATAGCGACCAACAAATGTGCCAACACGTGTGAGCACATTTACTTCAATTATGAAATTGTGATACTTCAATTATGAAACGTGTGGCGTACAAAAGACATATATCAAGATTATATATATATTTATATATATATATATATATATATATATATATATATATATATATATATATATATATATATATATATATATATATATATATATATATATATATATATAATATATATATGTTACATCTTTCGCATCACATGCTAAACTTCGTTGTTCTTTGGTGGCACAGTAAAAGCCCGCTTTGCAAAGTTTCTTGTATCCCTTGTTTCGCGATCATAATTCATCCACATTTCTCTTTTCGCTCTTTATGGAGCATGGAGCCATGCAGCTGGTCTCCTTGCAGGAAGCCTGCACCAAGCAGTCATATGACCTTATGGTGGTGGTTTCTGTATAAATATGTTTTACATGTTGAGGTTACCAGCCTAATTTTTCTTCTCACTCACTATAGCACTCTGCAATTTTGAAGGCCTTTCTTTTGTAATAAATCTGAAAGTCTATTAAATTTGACGAAATTACCAATATCGAACAAACCTCCAAGACAGGCTATTTCAAACGTTCGTAGCTGGTCAGAATGCATAACACTTACGCTCGGGTGGGTGCGATTGCGAGTCAGCTGATAAACAGACGTCTCTTCCACATTTCAACATTGTTCTACCTTGCAACTAACTTTTATAATCACACTGCTGTCTTCTTTTCCTTTTTCAATGCATGTTTATAAATTCTTTATCGTAATTTCAGTGCTGGAAAGATGGATTGGCTAGAGCAGAGCAAGGCTGTGTCCGTATTCTCCCGCTCATCCACTGCCTGTTGTTGACAGCAATGGCTTCTTCTCGCATTCTCTTACTCTCGCCAATGTTCACATTATTTAAAATCTATTATAATGTTCAATATTCAACATTATTCATTAATTGTTAATTGAAGCGTAGTAGCAGTAGTCACAGTCGTAGTTTCCACCAATCTAACTGACTATGGAAATGATGTACCCTTGAAGTGATAACCCTCAGCTCCTTTTGCCAGCTGTTAATTTCTACGTGTTCTTTTTCTTCTGCTTGCTGTATAAACCTCTTTTCGCCCAATCTGAGGCGGCGCTGTAGGGAGCATCTCCACTTGGTGCGATCGGCACTTTCGTCTTCCCAGAATGCTTAATTCATGTCCAGCGCCTTCGTGTCTTTTTGGTACACATCCCCGAGTCTCAGCTGTGGTCACTCGGTTGTTCTTTTGTCATCTGCCAGTTGTCCATAGAAAATATTTTTGGGGATGCGACCATCTTCCATGGGACAAACAAGACCGAGCCAGTGTAATCTGCTCTCTCTGAGCAGGGTATAAATGCTCTGAAGAACAGCGCGTGAAAGCAGCTCGACATTTGTCGTTTATTGCTTATTCTGCATATTCCTAGAAAGATTAGGATTGACAAGAGAATTAATGAAAGAGATCACAGACAGCTAAAACAGTATGACCATATACAAAGACATAACACTTGATGAAGACCATAAGGAATGGAAGAGATGAGGGCAAACGTGCAAGAAGAAGACAGTGCTATAGGTGTGACGCTAACATTAAGAGATGAGCACGAAAGAGTCTACCCAAATATATCATCAAGACAAGAGAAGAAGACTTTGGAGATCTATTGCAGCCGACCAGCGATTTGTAGATAGCAGCGGATGCTGACTCTGGATATACCGTGCAATCTGCAATACTG
>JAMPIV010008425.1:37500-86320 GCA_024509875.1 Oreohelix idahoensis
GAGGTGGACTTTGAATTTATTAGGAACGGAAACACTTCACTGGACAACAGCCAAAATGTATCCGAGACAAAAGTAGCTATTTTAAACTAATTTGGACATGCTTATCACGAATATGAACTTAAAAATCGCGAATTAGCTCGTTTTCAAGATCCGGGTGGGGGGTTCAGTAGGCTGGTGGCTTCACCTTCCCGACGCAAATGACCCAGTCCTTCTCTTTTCTATAGCCCTGGCGCGTGATTCCCCATGAGACGGATAGCCTTGAGGGCCAATTGGATGACGCAATCTGTAGCAGTCATTGCAACCACATTTCCTCATTGTCATCATTTATGTTGTGGATTCAGTGAGTGCAGACGTGTCGTTCAAGATGCCTCGTAATTGTGTGAACAGTGCGGATTATTTTTGCTATATTTGCGGACAAATAACTTTGCTATCACAAGGCGACCCATTACACCGATGATAAAGAAAGCTTACAGCCTTTATTTTGGTTGTGAGATCAGTGACCAGGACCGGTATAGGGCCCCACTCATATGTTGTCAATCCTGTGCAAAGAATCTGCGCTGCTGGTTGAACCGAAAAACAACGATCGATGCGTTTTGCAGTTCCAATGGTGTCGAGGGAACCGACAAACCATCTTAATGATTGTTACTTTTGCATGTGTCCGTGTTTCGTGCTCGGCAAAAAGATCTGCTTCCCTATTTCAAAATGACAGATAACCTCATTGCTTGCGTTGATATAGTGGGTCTGATGGCAGCACTTCACATCATCTATAAAGACGACGATTGGAGGCTGTTCATTGATTCGTCTAAGTTGAGCTTAAAAGCTGTGTAACGTTTTACCATCTGTTCCACTCGGGTATGCCGTCCACATGAAAGAAATGTACAACAACATGAAACAACTGTTACACGCCATCAACTATGACAAGTATAAGTGGCAGATTTGTGGTGACCTGAAGGTCATTGCCATCTTGATGGGGCTACAGCAGAGTTACACAAAGTTTTGCTGTTTCCTCTGTCTGTGGGACAGCCGTGCCAGGACTTTCCACTACAAGAAAAAGGATTGGCCCCAACGACAATCACTTGAACCAGGAAAAAAGAATGTACTTAACAAACCACTTGTAGAATCCCACAAGATCTTGCTCCCTCCTCTCCACATCAAACTTGGACTAATGAAGAATTTTGTAAAGGCCATGGATCGAAATGTGGCAGGATTTTTATAGCTTCGTGATAAATTTCCAACACTTAATGAGGCCAAAATCAAGGAAGGTGTATTTTTCGGTCCACGGATATGTCAGCTCTTCCGAGATCAGCGTTTTGATGATATCCTCACAGGTGATGGCATGTTAGCTTGGAATGCTTTCCAGCAAGTAGCCACAAACTTTCTAGGGAAACAATAAGGCTGACAGTTACCAGGAGCTTGTAGAAACCCTCTTGCAGCGCTACGAGAGACTAGGGTGCAATATGTCTTTGAAATTACACTTTTTACACTCTCATCTGGATTTCTTCCCTGCTAATTGCGGTGCTGTCAGTGACGAGCATGGGGAACGATTTCATCAGGACATTACTACCCTCGAAAAGAGGTACCAAGAGAAATGGAATGCAGCAATGCTAGCAGACTATTGTTGGACCCTTGTGAGAGATGCTCCAGAAACTCATTACAAGCGACAGGCAAAAAGGCATCACTGTAAATCATTTCCGCTATGAGCATTATTATCATATGGTATGTAAATGCAAATGTGTAAAACTTGTTTTATAGATATTTAAAAAACTAGAGCTAATCTGGTGTTTTAAAGGCCATTTTCATATTCAGCAGCCCAAACAACATAAAGGTAACTTGCTTTAATCTCAGATACACACAAAAAGTCAAAATGTGTTGTCTAATAATTATTAGAGCATCTTTTACCCACTGGAAAAGAAAACTCGCAAAATTAGTACGGACCCGCACCCCTACAGAAAATTACATACAAAGTCACAGAGCAATTCTGAAATAAGAAAAAAATCCCAGACATCTGATCGAGGCAAATCGTATTAACTTGCCGAGACTATTTATCTGAGCAGGAAGTCTAAAGACTCTCAATTTTATTGGGGTGAGTGTACATAGTTTTATACTTTGAAATGTATATGTGTATTCTTGACTAGTGGTGTTAAAGATTCATATGAGGCTGGCAACCTCAGCATGTGAAAAGGATACGTTCACGAATCACCACAGCAAGCGCTGGTGATTGCTTCATGCTAGGTTTCACAGAGAACCAAACGCAGAAGTAACCCCAGACTCCGAATTGAGCAGGGAGTGAGTGATGATTACATCAACATGTGTATAGTTGTGTATTATCACTAGACATCTGGAAACGTGCCCTCGACACAGAGACGAATTGACGGAACCAGCAGCACTAGAAATTCAGGAATTTGGAAAGATAAGTCATAGTTCTAGCAGGCCAGAACAACAGACTTTATTTCTAAAACTAATAGCCCTGTTACATGACTGTGTTATTGATGATTGCCCGATACAACGTCTAGGCGAAAACTGTTATAATATAACTTTAAATGCACTTTGCCAAATATAATGCGATAAATAATCCAAGTCCGTTATACACAGACACATAACATTTAATGCCAGTCAAGGATGATAACTATCTCCAAGAGTTACTATTTTGTATTTATTCACACTTTTCCCGAAAGCGATTGATCATTACATTTTGAATATGTTGATTTTGATAAATCCATAGTCGAGTTAATGATTACAGAGCGTAAAGCACGTGTGTGAGTCCTGAATTTAATTTATATAGTTCTATCTACCCCTCAAGAGCCAATAACAATACTAATAATAATGCTGCGGGCTTAACGAGCTAACGAATTATAAGATAACCCAATCCTTCACAAAGTTGACAGCAGATACTAGAGTTAACATTGCTAAGAAACGTTCAGCATTGTTCTCGCTTTTCTGAATATCTTGTGAACAGTCCCTTGGGGTAGAAGCATCATTATTCTTCTATCGACAACTCTGCCAAGAGTAATCTTGTGTGAAGGTAGACACCTTTGAAGACTGTCGTAAAGTTGTTTGTAAACCCGCTGCTTAGTTAAATACACTATGTTAGGTCGCTGCTCAGATATAACGATTACAAATATGCACAGCCAATCCGTGCTCAAGTATTCATTCAAGATGGACGGCAGACACTGAGACAGAATAAATTACGCGAAGTCACGGTATCACGAGATGGCCTGGTATATTATAGGTGGAAGTGACCGGTTGCATCATATTAGGTGTACAAATTATTGGATGTATTCATGTATTGAATTATTAGAAAGAATGTTTGTCAAGTAGACACCTGTCTTGTCTCGCTATTGCTAAGTCATACTGAGCCATGTTGTCATTCATCCTACATGCAGACACCTGAGACACGCTCGTCTCATATACACTAGGGATAGGTGTTCTTGATGACAGAAATTAGCCCCTGTTTTATCCTTGTTACAGGTTTATTCGTGTCATCAAACCTGAGGTCGTGTGTTTAGGTCAATCCTGCTGCCTGGAACTTTGCAGGAGTATAGTGGTTGTATCGGAGCTACAACCTTAGTCCCCCTCAGTCTTAGGTGGGCTAAAGGAACGATCTTCAGCGAGTGTTGTGTGCATCAATTAAGAAGGACAGAACTGTTTTAAGAGATAAGTACACATTAGTACCATTTCCGTCGGCAAGTGTGAGCAATTAACTGTCCATGAAGACAAAGTGATTTAGCGTAGTCAGAGACAAGATTAACAGCACAGCTGATATAATTTTTTTCCTATAATTGGAAGAAGGACTTGTTATATTGCATTCCATCTTCCAACATCCACCCTTCAGCACAAGAGTAGACAGTGTGTATACTTAACAAATAAGGAAATTGTATTTGAACGACTTGTCAAGTTGATAATTGTTAAGTGTAATTTGTTTTAATATCAGTTAGTTACCCAGCGGGGTAGTATTTTATGACTGTCTCCACTTTACGAATTTTTCGAGATCAGATCATTCACAGCCGTTACTAAGTTGTGATACCAGTGGTTCTCTCATACACTGGGACTTCACCATTTTCCTGCAGAAATTCTATTTCTGTATTGTCAGTACTATACTGATCCTATATACAATGAAAACCTCACGCTTCAAAGACCCAAAATAGTTACTCTTGAAGTTGTGGCCACCGTTGGACCACTACTGCAGAGCTAATGGGAGGCAATCTGTGACACCAGCTGTAAATGGCTACATGATTCTGCTAGTGAGTTAAGGAAGGTTAACACTAGGAAGGAAACTGGTCCTCCCGCCTCATAAAAAGCTGGATCTAGTATGGTGAAGTCTCTAGCACTTCATTCGCCTACAGAAGTTTATGCGATGGGACTACCATTACCTTTATAAAGAAATAAAAATGTAAAAATCCCTCACGTTCTCAACAATATCAACAATGTTGCAGATGACAGACAGACAGTACTGAGTTGGCTTATAGATTAATAATTGTCTAAGTGAAACGTCTAGTAACGAACAAGAAAAAATTGCGCCAGCCGTTCAAGAAAAGACGGAAAATGCACGCATTGCACAGTGAAAACTGAACTAAACACCCAATTAAAAAAAGCACGCAGTCATTTCAATTTTTTCCTGCGTGCATTGACCATTGACCGTAAGTCATGATAAATTTTGCTGCTTCTTCTTCTTTTTCTGCTTCGTACACTCTCGTACGTCTACATGAATGTTTTCAAAGAAAGTAGTAGTGTGACGGTATTGCCTCCCCTGCTTTACAGTAGTGGTCCAACAGTGGCAAAAACTCAAGAGTATCTAATATGGGCTTCAAAGGTATCTACTTTTGCACAAGATTACTCTTGGCAGAGATGTAGATAGAACGGTGATGACACTTCTATTACAAAGGGAGTCTTCACTAGATATTCAGATAAGCGAGAACGATGCTGCTTTGGCTGAGTATGTTAACTCTGTAATTCTGCCGACGCTTTTGTGAAGGATTTAAGCACTCATTAATTTCATCTCGTTTAAGCCCCCACCCCTGATTTACTCAGTGTAATTCTGTTATTTTAGTATAGCTCTATTTAGAGTGTGTGTAGTAATTTGACTGGGACAAACATGCAGTAACTTTAAAATGATTAAATCGAAGTTAAATTTGTAACATTACAAATAACAAAATTTAATATTCACTTTAGGTTTTAACAGTTGGAAAATAATTTAAATAGTTACGGATCAAGAAAAGTTATCATCACAGTCTTTAGGGAAAGTGAGATGTTACAAGAAGTTCAAGTGGCAGCATAGATTTGAACTTAGCTGCCAATGGCGGTTCTGCTCCTTCTTATGGGTTGGTTCTTTTCACTCTGCTCACGCTCGTCTCTGATCAAGGTTGTCGGGGGTAGCTCGTTTCCCAGAAATGTCGTCCACCACGTGGGTCACTCGTCTTAAAGCTTAGGCCACGGTTCCCTTCTTATTCCAGAGATGGTACTTTCTGCTGGTACCACCAATAACTATAGTAAAAGAATAGAACGAAACGCTCTTCTGAGTATGGCGTTTTCTACTCCATAGTTAGGGGTTCCTATCTTCCCCTATAAGAAGGCTTTTGACAGAGTCCATCATGAGAAAATAATTGAATGCCTCAAAGACATAGGTATTGATGGAAAAGATATAAGAATACTCAGTAACCTTTATTGGGAGCAAACTGCCACAGTAAGATCTGGAAGGAATTATTCACCATACATAGACATAAAAAGAGGTGTCAGACAAGGTTGTGTGCTGTCCCCCTGCCTATTTAATTTATACACCGAAAAAATTTTCAAACAGATACAGGAAATACCAGGACTGAACATCAGTGAAAGGTCAATAAACAACCTTAGATATGCAGATGATACCGTGTTGTTAGCTGAAAGCGAACAGGAGTTACAAGAACTAGTGAAGCAAGTGAACAGCATAAGTCATGAATATGGACTCGACATTAATATTGAGAAAACTAAAACTATGATAATTAGCAAAACAAACGATAAACCCACATTAAAGATAAGCGTAAATGGGAAAATCCTGGAACAAGTCAAGAGCTACGTATATCTTGGTCATATAATAACAGAAGATGGCAGATGTGAAACAGAAATCAAGAAGAGAATAGGAATGGCCAAAGCTACATTCAACAACATGAAACATATACTGAAATCCAAACAGTTATCTCACAAATCAAAACTGAGAATCATAAAGTGTTATATATATTCTGCATTTCTGTATGGTTGTGGTGAGTTGGGAAATAAATATATTTATAGGGGACTTAGTGTACTGAATGAGATCAGCTGTGAAGGTTTCTGAAGATAATAAATTTGGTGTGTATACAGAAGACCTTACTTGCTACCACATTTCGATCTCAATCAGACTTATTCTTGAGTAATGAATAATAGCTTCGTTAAGTGTCTAGGGTTATGATAGTGATGAAGTGTAAGTATAACAACCAACTGACATATACACAATTGCTTTAATAATTTCCACAATTTACAGCACTTTGACAATCACAAACACATAACACTCTAAAAGACTATCTTATTAAGTCAAGGGTTAAGTTTTTAAAATGTATTAATGATCTTTCAATATCTTTCCTGATTCTATTGTATTTGAGAATCAGGAATCACAATAAAAATGTAATCACAATATTTATATACAAGTATTTATACACTGGATATTTATCCAGTCATAGACTGTTATAGCAATATGAGTGTGGTGTTGTTGTGTAATATTATGAGGTAATATTTTCATTAATAGCTAGACTGTTGGTTGTCATCATGACTTCATGTGTTTGTTACTGGTGGAAATCTTATTGAGGGATTCACAGATTCTGTTTCTTTAAAATTTCTGTCCCCTTTTATATAATAAAGTTCAGTTCAGGGTTATTTTATTCAAGGTTGAGTCTTTTCGTGCTGACAATCTCTTATCTCATAATGCAGTTGCAGGAAACCTGTATCCTCTGCTCGCTTGCTTCTCAGTTTGATAGTAAGATAGACAATGGCCGCTATCTTGTGCAAGGAGTCTGCTGCCAGCTTTCTGGATCACGCAGTACTCAGACCGGACGATGCAATATCACCATCTATACCACGGTCCCTGAAATGAGAAGGTTGTGCCTCCTTCTTCATAACTAATATACAATTATTATTCCACACTGAAGTACATGACAGTACAAACATAAAGTTAAGCGCTTTAGGCCAACTGCTAGCTTTTCATGTGACAATATACACCAGTATTCCTCTCCCTAATGGTTACAACGCCTCTGCAATTCCAGCTGTAATCCCTTCCATACAATAGGATAGGTGTTATGTTACTATATGGCAATCCAATATATATATATGCAGTTATACTCCTCTCTGACAATCTTTTACATGGTGGAGCAATATCTAGGCTTTGTCTCATGTTTGCTACTGAACCACACACATACAGACATAATTTATCATTTCACATTCAATTTTCATATAAAATACAAATTAAAAATGTCTAGCTTACCACAATTCGTAAGGAAAACACACTAAATATGACTGACACAGTTTGATCTGCGGTATGTCCAGGCTGTTATATATATTTAATTTTGAATAACACTGCCTGCTCTCATCTCTTACAATGTGTAACGATATGGCGTCCCCTCTAAGATTTTTTCTGCCAATATCCAGTACACTGGCCAATCGTTTTGAATATTTTCAAAAGAGTACACAGTCATTCAAATATTTTCATTCACTTTTACTCCGTTTCTAGGCATTTATTTGTTATTCATAGGTCACCCAATCAAATTTCTTTTAACTTCAAGGTTCAGCCAATGGCCTCCCTCGTACTATCTTAGACTTTCTGTCACTACTATGTTTCACAAAATTCAGGGAATTCCATCCCAAGCAGATATGACCAAACCTGACAGTATCTCTGTTCTCTATATGTTTTATTATCAATATCTAATTATCTAATGGACTTTTTAGATAATTTATTACATATTCCTAGTCCCCTAGCCTTCCTGTACACGAATATATACTTTTCAAGGGGCTAAGTGGCGTAGTTAAGAATACGATCTTTTTCGATGTTAAGTGTTTAATTTCAACTACCACCTGTTCAATCCTTTACGACTGTACTATCAGTATAAAATCAGGAGCCCTACGTAAAATATCAGGTTTCCTAATAAGAATTAAACCTGTTTTCGAAACCTAACATCGTATCGTTAGTTTTTTTTTCATCACTGTTTATTTGAAAAAATTAGGCCATGCACACTGCGAGTTGGTTTATTTTTTACACACACGGCGAGCTGCTTGTGTGACCGTGTTCCACAGTCCGTCTCTCTCTCTCTCTCTCTCTCTCTCTCTCTCTCTCTCTCTCTTCTTCTTCTTCTAAGCCCGTCTGTCTTTCCAAGGCTAACCTTGTGCGCGATTTTGCACTAATGTTAGTTTTTAAAATCAAGGTCGTCTAGAAGATTTGACTACACATTCTATTTTTAGAATTACGGTTATCGTCGTATCGTTTAGTCTAAGCATTTTATTTATGAACGAACAAATTAGGACAAGTAAGATTCTTGTGTTAGCCATTACGGCGTTATACAACGAAGGCGTTATCTATACTGGGAAAGCACTGGTCTTTCTCCATTCTTCTTCCTATCGTATTATTTCGTTCGGCTTTACATTTATGTTCTAATTTATATATGGGTATTAGAATTTTTCACCACAATGGTGCAGAAACATGGACGATGAATAAGCATTTGGAAGAAAGAATTGAGGCTCTTGAAATGTGGATATATAGAAGAATGGGGCGTATCTCGTGGAAAGAGATGAAAACAAATAAGGAGGTCCTAGAAAATCTAGGTATGAAAAGAGAACTAATGAGGGAGGTCAAAGTTCGGCAGTTAAAATACTTTGGCCACATAAAAAGGCATAACACCTTGCAGAAGACCATAACAGAAGGGAGAGTTAAAGGCAAACGTGCAAGGGGAAGACAACGCTATAAGTGGGAAGATAACATCAAGAGATGGACAGGAAAGAGTCTATCAGAGTGCACCACCAAGACAAGAGACAGAAGACGTTGGAGATCCATTACAGCCAACCTTCGTTGTGGAGATGGCAACTGATGATGATGATGATCTTCCCCTACCACCATCCCAATTACTCAGACTTTACCCTTCTTGAGAATTAAATTTAATCCCTCGGGATAAAACTTTCTTTACATTTAAATAGGATAGCTGTCATTGTTACTTTATATTTAAATGAAAAGTTTAATCATACAGATAGAGTCTGTTTACATATACTGGTCCACTGTTTGATACTTTCCATTTCTTTAAAATGAATATTTTCACATGGACATTTACACTGGTTTAAAGCTTGAAAACTTACATTAATTTTAAAGTGACTATGTTTATAGGGACATTTACACTGCTTTGAAAATGTAAGTATTATACTTAGAATGTACATCATTTCTTTCATCTTTCCCTCCCTGCTCCATAGGGAACCTGGAACTACTTTATGCTTTTAGTTCTCGTTACGAAACAATCAATAAAGCAATCACTAGCCCGTGCAGTGGTGGTTCGTGAATCATCATTCTATACGCTGAGGTTTCCAGCTTCAAATGACTTTGACATCCACTAGCAAGTTTCACACATTAAACTTCACATGGTAATATATACATATATACGTCGTATTTATATGTTAGTTCACATGTTAGTAATAAAATATGAAATGTAAATCACAACTTACGCCAATCCTGACTCACATACTTTTTGCTCAGATGAATAAAAGAGACTTGAATCGGCCTCTTACACGCGTCTGGGGTGTCGTTAATTTAATAAGTTCCCTCTCTGACTTCGTGTTAGGTCCTTCAGTTTCCTCAGTCCCGGTTTCCTTATTTAAAATGTTAGAGATTTAATGGGCTATATTGTAAGTCCTGATAAATACTCCAATAAAAGGTGTCCGGTATTTTAAGAAGGAATTCTGAATTTTAATTCTTCACTGTTGCAGTCTGGTGTCTTGGCGAGCGATTTTTCAAGTGAAATAGCTTGAGAAAATGATCAAATTATATTCCCTGCCTTCCTACGCCTTCGTTTGTTATGAGCTATCAAAAAACTCCAATCATATTCAAACAGGCGAGTTATGGGATAATTTCAAAATATTCCGACATTGGATAATTTTGAACGTAAGGCAGAAGTCAACTCTCCCATATATGGTAATAAGATGTCCGATGCCCTTGTGTACAAACTTCCAAACACACCGGTAACTGCATATGACCATCTGTTCGAGATGTAGCAATCTTACTTTTATCTAAAGTAATCTTGTCATCCATGCCTTATCGGTGATTAATGTGATAGCGCTGGCCGATGTACGTGTTAATCTGCCGCACTTATAGCCAACAAATCTGTGCAGCGCCAAGCACATGTGATTATTACCACCTACAGGGAGTGTCGAATGATTCGACAATACTCAAATATCTGCTACTTAGCAGAAAAATAACGAAGAAAGAAAGAAAAGTGCGATAATTGAGATCACATAATAAAAATCAGTACCACATATGTACCGATACTGCCGGAGTGAACCAAAGATCGATAGGGGCCGCTCCATTCTGTCACAAGTAGTCAGTTTCAGGCTATTTGAATCTCCGTAGAGCTATTCCACGAATGGTACTGGTGTCGGTCATATGCGTTTTCTCTGGTCCACATATGTTGGGGAACTTTGAAGCAGATGATAAATTTGACTACAAAGATCCAATGAAGTTGAAATTGGATAGAAAGGAAGGAAATGACCACAGGAGAATTAGTACCGTCATTAGCACATGCAGCAGAAAGAACACAACATAACTATCCCCCCCCCCCCCCCCCCGGGGTCTTGTTTTGACGGGTTATTTGCTCGTTATTAGATGTTGTCTTTTCGTAATGGCTTTGTACACATATTAATAACTTTGACAAGTCATTTTCGTTTACCTTATCCAAAACCATAATTCCCGCCGTAAGGTACTTCGTTCGGTCGGTCTGTCACTCTTTGCACACCATCATTTGCGCATTTTTTTCTATTTCCGAGAGAGTGCATTAACTTTCGAGCACAGCAAAGAGGGTGCAACTATGTTTGAAAGTTAGACAATAACATTGTATTGTTTCCCCTGATATGTACTCTCGCGAAAATAGCAAAGTGTGACTGTGTGCATTAAATCAACAGACAATCAAGATACTCTTCTGGACAGTTTCATTCGGGAAACGGATTTAACTCATCTTTTTTCTAAAAAAATAACCTTAAAATGTAAGTTTTTAAATTGTTTCTTCCAGGCAAAATTTTAATTTAAAGTATTGCAGACTTATTATTATGGATCAAAATGATAAGATAGCTAAAAGGAAGAGACGATCGCGTCATTCACAGCGAGCAAGCGAGACTATAGAAGAAGCAGCAATGTAATACGTGTAACAGAAACAACACACTATAATTAAAAACCTGCCAATTTTGGCGGGTTGTTGCTAGATACTAATAATCATCTAGCTATTAATCCAAGCGGTGCTGGCTTTATACTTTAACTATTCTGATTTCGTGCCCCTAAATTGAGAACATGTTTCAAGTATGTTGTAGGGGCACAAAAGCTTAGCTTTGTCCGGGGCATAAGCAACCTTAGAGCCGGCCCTCGCTGTTGTAGTTGTTAGCATATAATTTTCGAATATTATCATCATCATGTTCCTTTTCGCTCCTTATGGAGCGCGCAGCCACCACTGTAGATGGTCTTCCCTGCAGAAAACCTGCACCAAGCAGTCACATGCTCCTGCAGTAGTGATTTATGTGGCAATTTATTTTACATGAAGAGGTTGCCAGCCTCATGCACAACCTCCTCTGAGTTGCCTTGTACGACATGCACGAGAGTGCAGTGAGCCTATTCTTTCTTTATCTCTTCATAGACCCACGGGAACTACACGTGGTTCTCTCTGATACCTAGATTACCTTCAAATACACGAAAATTACTTGAAAATGTACACACCAATAACTAACTGCTATCATCATCAGCATCATTATAGTCATCATCATCGCCGTCATTGCCCTGTTTGCTCCGTAAGCAGCATGGAGCTACCACTGAAGATTACCCACTAAAGGAAGCCTACGACAAATTACACGCTTTTGCAGCGGTGCCTTCTGTATATATTTGTGTTATGTGATGAGGCTGCTAGTCCCAGGCACAATTTCCTAATAGTTACCTGTTACCAGATTTCTGATGGAGCAGTAGTGCGATTATTTCTTCGTCTTCTCGGAGAACCTGGAAACTGCACAGCAGAACCCCGAATATATTTCAGTTTAGTTAAATGGAATTAATCTTAGAAAAGACTACCTCCAGTAGTTCTTGTGGTCTCTCAAGAAACAAAGAATATGACCCTTCTTCCTTAGGCATACTATATATAAAATCACAGCTTTTTCTGTCAGTGCGTAACGCTAAGAGATGCAACTTTGGTTGAAAGTTAGACATAAATTGTATTGTTTCCCTTATATGTACTCTCCAGAAAATAGTAACACTTACCAAAGAATGCGCAAATGACGGTGTGCACATAAATATATTTATAGAATGTGTGACCCCGTATACACACATTGGCATACTCACTGCTGCTACGTAGTTCGTGTACTGTGGTGATGCACAGTGGGTTTTTCTTTTCAATACTTTTGAATAAGTAAATTGCCGTTAGGTATTGGTGCTTTTGAATTTTATTCCCGTCTTATGGCGGGCTTTTACACTAGTGTCGTAATAAGCGATAAATTTGAGGTGGTGCATGGGGGCTTGTAACTTCATCATGTAAAACGCACTGCTACAGAAACTATCACTATAAGAGTACGAGAAGTGTTTTGGTGCTGACTTCCTGCAAGGATGCCTAATTGCAGTGATGGTTCTATGCTCATTGAAGAGCAAAAATGAAGAACGAAGAAGAAAAGAAAAATAGAACATGGCTTTCTTGTTTTATCTTAGTCTCTTTATCATGACAGCCTCATCAAATAAAACAAATTGTAACAGGAACAACCCCTGCAATAGTACATAAATAATCTGATGCAGGCTTCCAGCGGTGGGACCAGCTCCATGTTCCGTAAGGAGCAAACAGGGACAAGTAGAAGAAAAGCGAAAATGTCCTTCTTGCTGTTAAGTTTCCTAGCATACGATCAAATACCACTAAGGCCTCGTCTAACTTACTGAACACAATTTTGAAAAAGAAGACGGTTGGTACGGGGAAGGGCGAAGCGAATTGATATATCTGTAAGCTGACACGCTTTTCAACATCCTGCACGTGACATTGTAAAGAGAGTTTACGCCATAAATTTTGTCTTGTAAACTATATTTTGACAGATCGAACTATCATCTTGTACAATGACCTGTATAAAAACACCTGAAAGCTTGTAATTTTAAAAAGGCACTTTTAATGCATCTGGAGCATCCGATTGGTAGAGTGGTGGCCTCTCTAGAAAAGGTGCTGGGTTCGAAACACCTTGGCATCACGCTCCAGTCTACCCAGCTGTAAATTGGTACCTGACTCTGATCTTGAGTTAAGCTTAGAAGGCAAAGGCATCAAGTAAGGAAACTGGTCAAACTACCTCTCGGAGCTGGACCTAGTATAGTTAAGTCTCTAACACTTCGCTCACCTACGGCAGTATCTGCTATGGGGGGGGGGGCGCGACCTCCCGTGATGTATTTGGATTTGATCAAGCTATTACATACTCGTAGAATAGTCCTTTATATTGTAGCGGTAGCAACCTCGCTCTTCACGCCGGAGACCAGGATTCCGTCCCTCGCCGAGAACCAACTGCGTCAGAATTTGCAATTCGACAATGTATACTTATACATATATGCTGACGACACAGTCCTCCTATCAACCAATCCAGGAGGACTTGATCAATTAATTATGTCAACCAAAAAAACACAGCGAGGCTCAGAATTTATACCTAAACACCAAGAAGACCAAAGTATTGACAACAGACAAAGTAAAGATCAAACCAGAAATTGAAATTGATAACGAAGAATTGGAAGGTGTTAATGAATTCGAATACTTAGGATCAATCATCAACAGCTCTGGCGACTGTGCAGTTAAAATTATAAGAAGACTTGCATTTGCCTCACATAAGCTAATACAGTTGAAAAACCTATGGCAAGGCACAAGCAAAGAAACAAAGTTACAACTGATCAGAACTTGTATATTCCCAGTAGCAACATACGGCTGCGAGACATGGACATTCAATAAAACAGTTGCAAAATAGAATACATCATTCGAAATGAAATGCTACAGAAGGATGTTGAGAATACCCTGTACAGAAAAAAAGACCAACAGAGAAGTACTGCACTCACTAAATGTAAAGGAAAATCGGCTCCTAAATATCATGGCAATAAGGAAGCTGAAATTTTTTGGTCATATACAAAGATATAATAGTATGGAAAAATTAGTAATGGAAGGCATGGTCCCTGGAAAAAGGGGAAGAGGACGACCTAGACGACGGTGGATCCAGGACATCACAGAGAGTCTAAATTTGTCTTTGGATGATGCAGGTCGACTTGCCCAGAATCGTGATGCGTTCACAGACAACGTTCTGGAGAGCATACGTCACATGATGATGATGATACTTACACAGCCCTACACACACACAGAAATTTTTTGGTGCCAAACATTTTACTCTTGATTGTACATAAATAAGGCCTGCTCAATCCAAATATCACATTTACTTATCTGTAGCAGCTCTAGTTTTTGAGATACAGACATTTTTGTATTTCATTAATACAGGGTGACCCAAAAAAAAAAACGGGCCCGCGCGCGCACTTATTGTGCGCGCGCGGGCCCGTTTTTTTTTTTTTGGGTCACCCTGTATTATTACAATATTTTCTATATAAGGCTATGTAAAAAAAACTATTGCTGTCTAGTCCTTTACAAAAGAAAACTGCTTGTTTACTCTCAGTTTCAGTTATCCAAGAATCTTCCCAGAATTGCCTTTTTTAGATTTTAAGCCACTGCATGCATGTTAGTATGCTACTTATTTTATTACACTTCTAACAGAGAATGGCATCTTCTTCAAGAAGAGCATGTTTTCTTTCACCGCATTTATTTTGTTATATTTGTGGAGAGCACACTTTCAAATAAGAACATAGGAAGCATATTACTGTTTTTGTGAAAAAGGCATACTTTGCTTACTTTAAAGTAAAACTAGGTGACCAGGACAAGTCTTGGGCTCCTCATATTGTTTGCAAAACATGTGTTGAAAACCTGCGACAGTGGACTTGTGGGAAAAGAAAATGTTTAAAATTTGGAATTCCAATGGTTTGGAGAGAGCCCAAGAACCACTATGATGACTGTTATTTCTGTGTTGTGAATATTAAGGGAATTAATGGAGAAAAAATCACAAAAAGTGGAAATATCCAGATTTAGATTCTGCTAGGCGACCTGTTCCACACGGAGATGACATACCAATTCCAACTTTCAGTCAGATTTCGGATTCCCTGCTAGAAGATGAGACAGCAGTGGCATGTGGAACGACAAGTGACAGTGATAGTGATTTCGAAGATGATTTTTCAGATGCTCAACGCTTCGATCAGCTTGAACTAAATGATCTAATCCGAGATCTATATCTCTCCAAGGAATCTTCAGAACATTTGGCTTCAAGATTGAAAGAAAAAAAATTACTGACTGCTGTAACAAAGGTTACATTTTATCGCAGCAGAGAGCAAGGTTTTACTCCATTCTTTTGTAAAGAAAACAACCTTGTGTTTTGTACTAATGTAGGAGGTCTTGTTAACCAAATGGGTGTAAGTTATACACCAGATGAGTGGCGACTTTTCATTGACAGCTCTAAAAGAAGTTTGAAGGGTGTTCTCTTTCACAATGGTAACAATTATGGCTCAATTTCAATTGCTCATTCTACTACAATGAAGGAGGAGTATGCTACAATAAGCACAGTTCTGGAAAAATTGAAGTATTTAGAACATAACTGGATGGTTTGTGTAGATCTTAAAATGATGAACTTCTTGCTTGGCCACCGAATGGGATTCACTAAATATCCATGCTTTATATGTTTGTGGGATAGCAGGGCAAAAGATATGCACTGGACAAAGAAACAGTGGCCGTTGAGGGATGAATTTAAAGTTGGAGAAAAAAATATTGTCAATAAGCCTCTCATTGATCGAAAAAGAGTTCTACTGCCACAATTACATATAAAGCTTGGCTTGATGAAGCAATTTGTAAAGGCACTGAACAAAGATGGTACTTGTTTTAATTACTTATGCAGAAAGTTTCCAGAATTGAGCATAGACAAACTTAAAGCTGGAATTTTTGATGGACCTCAAATTAGAAAGTTAATAAACGATCCAAATTTTATTGATTCCATGAACAAAACAGAGTCCACAGCCTGGTCATCATTTGTTTTAGTTGTGCAAAACTTTCTGGGTAACTTTAAAGCAGATAATTATTCTGAATTAGTTGGAAACATGCTGTCGAGTTTTTGTGAACTTGGATGCAACATGAGCATAAAATTGCACTACCTCCATAATCATTTACATTTATTTCCGGAGAATCTTGGCGACTTTAGTGAGGAGCAAGGTGAAAGATTTCACCAAGATATAAAAACAATGGAAGAGAGATACCAGGGACTTTGGCATGCCCACATGATGGCAAATTACTGTTGGACCCTTAAGCGTGACTGTCCGGGCATATCACATTCCAGGAAGTCCTCGAAAAAATCCTTTTTGCGTGTTGACTAAACAAGGGCTAGTGATAAAGTTTTATTACATTTTTGGTAATATATGCACAGTAATTACATATAATATGAATGCAGACTAAAGTCAAAATTCCACTGATAGCACCTAACTCTAGGATTGTACATAATAATTGCCCTACTAATATGGTCATTCTTAGTTATCTCAAAAACTAGAGCTGATAGAAAAAATCTGATTACATTTTTGGAATCAGCAACCCAAAATTATCCAAGAACAGCTATAAAATTTAAGGCACCAAAATGTGTGTATACCAGTGTTATACTTCTAAGTATGTAGAGAATATCCACTGAATACGTTTAACGCCGCCCCGGTTTTTTCCCGGGGGTCTTTGAAGAGACAAAGAAAGAATAGAACTACTGTACCCTCAGCTACGAGTGCGATTGTCCAAATTTGCCTATGCCTAAGGCTGCTACAGCTACTACATGCTCAGCAACCCCTGCTACAAATCCCTTTTTTTTTCCTACTAGGATCTTTTCATCACGTAGTAGCGTTCTGACAGAAGTCCCATCATGTGGAACAAATCGCTACAGAAACAGCACGATTCTTTGACGGAGGCTTTCAAGCAAGAGGGCCAACTGTAATGGTAGCTCCACACTCTTTAAGAAGCGAAAATAAAAATATAGGAGTTTAACCGTACAAACATTTGGTAAGCAAATGCTGTATCATAAACGAAAGCACCTCCATTCTTACGACCCTATCTCGCCTCCGTACATTCCTTGCCGCCTGCTTTTCCAAGCCACAAAGATAACGGCAAGTATTAATATACCGGGTGATTAAAAAACCACTTCCTATTATAAAATTGTTATTTCTTCATTCCAATCTAATTAATTTATATGAAACAAATATTTAAATAAAGACAATTAATTGCCATTTTATTAACACATTAACTACCGCAAGCCGCTGTCAGCGGCTCACAAAATAAACACATTTGGACCGCAAGCCGCTCAGAGCGCCAATCTAATTTTAGTAATAAAACGAATGAAAAATGTACTGAAACACTTTCTGATCAGGTTCGAGATTTTAAGTTGCCACCGGAAAACAAATTCCCAAAGCATGGTTGTTGTAGAACACTGGAAAATTGATATTATGTTCATATTTTTCAGCGTTTTGGGTTAATTACCAAATCGTGCAAAACTGTTTACCGTGGCAACTCGTGATAGGACTACAAAAAAATGCGTGTACATCTCGCCTAACGACTGAATAGGATAGAAACGTGTTTCAACAATTGACTGATAGATCTAGCGACGAGGACAAGAGTGAAAACGGTGTGCACATTGATTGAAACTGATTTTGATAGAGATGGGGCGCAAGCAGTTATAATTGTGAAAATATTGCAAGTCCTCAGCCATCGGAGGGCCGTTAAATAGCAACAACCTCTATTAGAGTTAAAAACGGTGCTTATTGTAATAGTACAATTCATTTATCTTTAAAATGACGTGTAATTCATAAAAATCTGTAAACAATTACGAAAACTAGTTCCAAAGGTTGTTATTGCCGGGAGTTGTAGTGAGGATAAGCTCTCACTGCAGATAAAATACTTCTATGGCACGCGCCTCAAACAGCCTCTGACAACCAAGTCCAGCTCCCGGCCTTCACGTGTGGCTCAATTTGAGCCCGGCGGAACTGTTTCCACTGACGGGAGAAGGGGCAAAGGCGAGCGACTGGCGCCTTAAAACCAGCAGCTTCGGGCAGATAGGGCTCGTGATCCTTGCTTGGTAGCTTATCTAAGAGAAGGAACTCTGAATTCAAACCACCGCTGAATTGCGGGAATATCCATTTATGGAATTGGCTTCGGGAGTAAACCCTGAGGATAAATCCGGAGTCGGAGTCCCTAAGGCAGTCTAATGTCGATTCGACATTATTCTGGCAACTCCTGCGACATGGCTGGTACCAAACTGTATCGGCTACTGCCGTTCCTTTGGATCTACCGGCTGTGTGGAGAGGGGGAACATGCTGCATGGGCAACAGCTTGATCTCCATATAACTGTGCCCAAGCTCGCGCCCTGGAGAGGACACTCCAGCTTCACCCTATAGGTGTCGGCAAAACACGGGAAGTAGCAGTTACCGGTTATAAGCATTTTGCCCAATTCGCGTAGGGCATGGCGCCAGGAGCTACTTCCGACAGTGGGAGAGGTTCTAGGATCTCACTGGACAGCTACCGCCCGCTTCAAGCTGGGCAGCCCCCAGTCAATAAGGTGTTGTCCCGCCACTGTCTGCTTTCCCCATTGGGTGCATGGGGATTAGGGTCAAACCCGAACTGTGGACAGAAAATTTTGCACCAAGCAATTATCGAAAAAATAGAAATAAGCAAACTCTCAGATTGGGATGCTGGAAAGTCCGGACTATGTTGACTGGACTATCCGAAAACCTACAGGATGTAAACGATGTAAGGAAGACAGCCATAATTAATGATGAGCTTAAACGAACTTCAGGTGGATATAGCTGCACTTCAGGAAACGCGCCTGGCGGGCTCTGGAACGGTGAGCGAGAAGGACTACACATTTTATTGGCAAGGGAAAGATCTTAATAAAGCTAGAGAACATGGAGTAGGTTTTGCGGTCAAAAAAATCGCTAACTAAAATGGTTGAACCAGGCGAGAATGGATCAGAACGCCTGTTAACGCTCCGCCTGCAAACTAGCACAGGTCCCATCACCCTTGTCAGTGTGTATGCTCCTACTCTGTACTCTGCCTCAGAAACTAAAGATGAGTTCTACGAGAATCTAACAGCAATTATCAAAAGCATACCTAGGCAAGAACAGCTTGTTCTCCTTGGTGACTTTAACGCTAGAGTGGGTGCCGATAATGTTTCATGGCCTTCGTGTCTGGGCAGGTTTGGTATTGGCAAGATGAATGAAAATGGACAACGGCTCTTAGAGTTGTGCGTCCACCATGACCTCTGCGTGACCAACACCTACTTTCTGACAAAACCCCAGCATAAGGTGTCATGGAGACACCCACGATCCAAGCACTGGCACCAACTTGACCTGATTCTCGTCAGAAGGCCACTCCTCAGGTCTGTGCTCTCCACGCGCTCGTACCATAGTGCAGACTGTGATACAGATCACTCCTTGGTTTGCTGCAAAATCAGAGCACAACCAAGAAAACTATATCGTGTCAGACATGAAGGGAAACCACGCATTGATACCAGCAAGATGTCAGACCCTTTCATGATCGCTCAATTCACTGCGACCTTCGAGAAAGTGCTCAGTAGCCCTCAGCATGGTGATACTATTACAGAGAACTGGGAGCATCTACGGAACACCATTCAAAGTACTGCACTTGCCACCTTTGGTAAGAAAAACAGCAAAGTCAAATGACTGGTTTGATGCTTCATCAGATGTGATGGCACCTGTCATTGAAGCTAAGCGCAGTGCTATGAATGAATACAAACGTTCGCCGAGTGCCAGAACCCTACAGATCCTGAGGGCTACGAGAAACAAAGTTCAACAAGCTGCTCGACGCTGTGCAAATGACTACTGGCTCCAGCTCAGTGAGAGCATCCAGATCGCAGCGCAAACAGGCAACATTAGACAAATGTATGACGGTATAAAGAAAGCACTTGGCCCCCATAAAAGTAAGACTGCACCGCTAAAAACCATCAGCGGAGAGAAGCTAACCGATAAGGGTAAGCAGATGGAGAGGTGGGTCGAGCACTACTCTGAGCTTTACGCTAGAGACAATACCGTTACGCCTGCAGCCCTTGATGGTGTCAACAGTCTGCCAACTATGGAGGAGCTGGATGCCGAACCAACATTAGAGGAACTCAGCAAGGCCATTGATAGCTTGGCCTCTGGCAAAGCACCAGGCAGTGATGGGATTCCTCCTGATTGAATCAAATGCTGTAAGAGCACGCTATTACATCCCCTGCATAGGATGCTGTGCCAGTGCTGGGAAGAGACAACTATTCCTCAAGACATGCGAGATGCCAAGATTGTAACACTGTATAAAAATAAAGGAGACAGAAGTGATTGCAATAACTACAGAGGCATCTCTCTTCTTAGTATTGTTGGTAAGGTTTTTGCCAAAGTCATCTTAATGCGACTACACAAGTTAGCTGAGCGCATATATCCAGAGTCACAGTGTGGATTCCAAGCTGGCAGATCAACAACAGACATGATCTTCTCTCTCCGCCAGCTTCAGGAAAAATCAAGAGAGCAGAAAAGACCATTATATATCGCCTTTATAGACCTCACAAAAGCATTCGACCTGGTTAGTAGGGATGGGCTCTTTAAAATCCTCCTGAAAATAGGCTGCCCTTCTAAAATGCTGGAAATGATAAAGTCATTCCTTGACGGCATGAAGGGAACAGTCCAATATGCTGGAAGCACGTCACAGCCCTTTGATATACGAAGTGGCGTTAAACAAGGCTGTGTTCTGGCTCCGACCCTCTTCGGAATCTTCTTTGCCTTACTCTTGAAACATGCATTCAGAGATGCAACTGAAGGAATATGCCTTCACACTAGGTCAGATGGCCGTCTGTTTAATCTTTCAAGGCTGAAGGCAAAAACAAAAATCAGAAGGGTCACTATAAGAGACTTGTTGTTCGCTGACGATGCTGCAGTCGTCACTCAAAGCCAACAGGAGCTTCAGAGCTTGATGAATCGCTTCACTAAAGCATGCAAGGACTTTGGCCTCACAATAAGTCTAAAGAAAACGAATGTGCTGAGTCAGAATGTGGGTGCTGCACCAGTTATCACTATCAATAACTATGAATTGTCAGTGGTGCACCACTTCACATACCTAGGGTCTACCATCAATGACAAACTCTCACTGGATACAGAAATCGACAGCCGCATTGGCAAAGCTGCAGCTACCTTTGCCCGCCTCACATCGCGTGTTTGGGGAAACTCTAAACTCACAATGAAGACCAAAGCTGCGGTATATAATGCCTGCGTCACCAGCACACTCCTATATGGCAGCGAGACCTGGACGACCTATGCTAAGCAAGAAAGAAGGCTCAATACCTTCCATTTGCGGTGTCTACGCCGCATCCTCGGCATCTCGTGGAAAGATAAAGTGACAAATGTCGAGGTGTTGTCACGTGCTGGCCTTCAAAGTATGTATACGCTTCTTAGACAGCGCAGACTTCGCTGGCTTGGCCATGTTCGCCGCATGGATGATGGCCGCATCCCAAAAGATATCTTCTACGGACAATTAGCAGATGGCAAGAGAACAGTTGGGCGACCACAGCTGAGGTTCAAAGATGTGTGCAAGAGAGATATGAGGGCACTGGACATGGATCCAGCAACATGGGAGGAGGAAGCTGCCGATCGCACTAAGGGGCGATGCTATTTACGGCGCCACCTCAGATTGGGCGAAGAGAGGCTCACACAAGAAGCAGAGGTGAGGAGAAAACGTCGAAAGGAGCACCAGGAAAATAAGCAGCTGAGGGCTGTCACCTCAGGGGCGCATTCCCATAGTCAGTTATGACTGAAGGGGCTATTATTATAATTACGAAAACTACAGCTTACTTTGTGCAAACACCTACAGGATGAAAATGGGAAAAAAAATATAATTCGGCAACAGTGTGTTTTTCAATTCGGTAGTTAATGTGTTAAATAACACGCTATGTCTCATAAACATTACCACTCAAAGTGAGATCCGGTTTGTTCAGCACATGACTTCATAGAGAGAAGCAATTTTTGCTATCTCTTTCAACGTCAATTTATTGGCTATTATAGATTTTATTGTTTTATTTTGTTTATAGGATTTACATAATAATAATAACAACAACAAAAAAACACTTTTTTTACATTTGTTTCATGTGTATGTAGTGGACCGAGCCAGGATGTAAAAATTTAAAAATAGAAAGTTACTCTTCATTCACCCTGTAGTACATAATTACACAACTCAGTGACGTAAAAGCCTTGGTCTTTTTAATTATCTTAATACCTTCAGTGACCTTTTCCTGACATATAACCTGTATCCCTTACTGTTTTCCTCCGTATTGTGAATAGACACAATTTGTTTACATATTGCTATTAATATTTTATTGTATACTTCACATCCTGGAAATCAAGGACTGAACTCACACGCGATGCAGATCACGATGTTCCGGTGCGGTTCACGAACAAGGTCAAGATGACTGAAGACCAGCGAGCTACTGATTAGCACATATAGAAGACCAGCGAGCTATCTGATTAGCACATATAGAAGATCGGTATAAAAACACAAAATGCCTAGCAGGAAAAGAAAATAACAAGTGGATTGCCTTGATTCAAAACACTATATCTCCACCAATGACGCTAACTAATGTAAGGTAAAGGTAAAGGATCCCGTTACACGCCCATTGAGGCATATTGGGAATATGGTGTTAGGTCCATATTTCCTTGACCATCGGCACACTATGGGTGATGTGGTCAACATCACGCCGGCCGCCTTCACCTTCCCAGAGTTGCTCTGGTACCCATTTCATGAGGCTGGGTCGACCCCGGAGCCGTTTGCGGTCTAAAAAATCCCACCTCAACTGGGGATTGAACCATGGACCACCGAGCTAGGAAGCCAATGCGCTAACCACTGCGCTACCGCGGCTCCCTTACTAATGTAACCATACAAAAAAGCGCCATCTGGAGGAATAACACAGAACATTACATACAGCAAAAGTATCATCTTATTTCCTTCCTCCTTACGGGACAATGAGCGACAACTTTATATAGGTTGGCCGATATCAAACTAATACAGTATATGCAAAATTGACTATAAATTGGTGTAAGTTGGTTCCCTTGCAGGAAGCCTTAGGCAACACCCATACTCCTGCAACCTTGGTTTATGTAGGAATTTATTTTACATAAAGAGGTTGCCAACCCCATACAACATATACCACGCACTATCTGGAAGTAAACTTCACTATACTATGTAACAAGAAGTTTTTGATATAAACGAAAGCTCCGTGTATATAGTAAAAAGCAGTGTTCTGCGTGGAAACGTAGTAAATATCTAACGAAATTTGTTTTAAACTATCATCGTTACATTTACATTCAGACTGTTGAGAAAACCTAACCTGAATGTAAAGATATGCTTACATATTCCTTTCTAATCGTTCAGAATGGAACCACCACTAAAGAACATATTATTTTTTTTTTTACATTTGATAATGCTAATGCTGTCATTTATATGCATAACGTAGATTCGCCCTCATGCTATGCTGACTGTACATAGAAGTGTTAATGCATTCTATTGGAACAAATGGGATATACATTATTGTGTCAGGCAAATAAAAAACAAGTAACGCTTCTTTTGTGTTGATCAACAAAAGAGTACTCGTAAATCGTGATGTGCAATCTCACGAATACGATTATCTAGCGTTTCTCATTTTCCTCTTTTTTCCATTCCTTGTCGAACTTTTCGTCACTTTAGCCTTAAGTTATGTACTAAATAAACCTGATATTAGAATAATAATAATAGTAATAATACAAGTAAAGACAATTTAATTGATTGTGCATAGGGATTCCAGAATGTTGGCGCAAGTAAAGCAAAGTGAAGTGTAAAACTACCATTTTGTACACTTCCACCTAGTGAATGAAGGTAAACTATTTTTAATGCGCCGTGAAAATATTGCAAGTTGGTTAGGATTCGTTACGAACGGACAGGACACTTTCGAAAATTAGAAGGTGTAAATATGGTGTCTGTCTATGAGACATGTCTTTCATTTATTCATCACCTTTCAACTCCTCCAAGGAGCATAGGCCTTCAACAGACTTAAGCGCAGTCTTCTTATCCCGTGCCATCAGCTCAAGGTCTTTTCATTCACTTCATGTATGTCTCCAGTTCTTTTCTCCATTGTGTGTTTTTTTTTTTTTTGGTATTCCTCCATCTCTCTTGCCCTGGGTTTTCTAGAACAAGGGCTACCTGGTAATGCTGTCAAAAGGTTTCCACAATGTGTGTCCTATCCATCGCCAGCGAATTCTTCTCGTCTCTTTTTTTTAACTGACGCTTGTCTGGTTCTTTTCATCAGTGCCAGTTTGATTCCTTCTATTCAACGCAAGCATTCATTTATGAAAGTCTGTTGCTTTTTGGTTGTTGTTTTTTTTCCTGTGTTTCAGAACCATACAAGAGGACGACGTTAAAACTTTGACCTCTCTAAATGTTTTAAATAGTATTTTAATAAAAAATAGTACTTCCCTGATTATGTTGCTGTATTGAATACCTAGCTGTTATCCACTAACATCGTAATCCACGTTCCTGTGAATTGTCCCTTTCATAATTTTGAGTATATTGATGAGGTCACTCAAAAAGTTGATTGTTCTGTTGTCAGGATACTCGTTTGCCTTGGTTTTTTGTGTGTGTTATTGATAAAGTTATAAAGATTGATTTATTCAAGTCACTTGATACGTTTCCTGTATTGTTTATAACTTTACATAGATTCGTAATTGTATCTGCGCCACGTCGTCAAGGAATTCCAAAATTTCTAATTTTATGTTACCCATGCCTGCTGAATTTCCACTTCTCTTCGTGTTTACTACTTTTTCGATTTCTTATTTGAGTTTTCTCATGCCTTCATTAATATGTGGAGTTGGTTTATTGCTTCAACTGCCAGCAAACAGTTCGTTTACATATTATGTCAATTGTTTTTATTGATATATCTCTCTTATCGAATATGGTTATTTCGCTCTTGTTCTTCCTACAGGCTCCTACGGGGCACGCTGTTATGTTAAAAAATATTCTTTAAATGTTTTATATAATTAAAATGCACTTTATTTGTGCGTTCAGTATGTTAAATTAGTATTTAATTTTCGTTACATGCTCTACTGCTTTTGTCTTATAATTAAGCCAGAAGAATTTAAGTAATGAACTACCCCTCTCCCCCCTCCCCTACCTACCTTTCCTGATAAAATCATTGAATGTCTTCATAGCTTTGCTTAAGGCCGTTACTATGAATCTTTTTTTCTTCAGACAAAAGTATCATCCAGTCCAACTGTTCTTTCGTTTATCAAATCTTTTATCGACAACAAAATTCCCTGAATTGTTTGTCTGTAGTTACATTCTTAACTAATATTATATAATATTTAGTTCCCTTTTTAATAATATTCATAATGATGAATTGTCATTTTTTTTTCTTTCATTAACGGGCAACAACAAAAAGACGCAACAACAAAATTATCCTAAGAAGGTCCTTGTGAGACACAAGAACCTTCTTAGGATAATTTTGTTGTTGCGTCTTTAGGTTTTAATATCTGTCTCAAGTTACTGAATCATTATTTGTTGTTGTCATTCTTACTCTCTCTTTAACATCTGTTTAACATCTATCAACCCTGTTTTAATGTCCAGAACATTAACAATATTACACTTTGTTCAATTTTATCTCTATCTATGTTTAATCAAGGATTCTGGTCTTTCCATTTTTTTTTCCTTAAATTACCATTAAAAAAAATTTTTTTTTGCACTTTTATTTAATTTGAAAGAAATCTTTGAGCCCTTGGTTCACAGAGTGTCAAATGACCTAAGAAGCTTAAATTTTACACACGGCCCTCTATCGTGGTACATTTTAAACTATGAAAATTTAAAGGAACATCCAGTGACCTGGCCCTGGCCCGCCATACAAAAATTAAAACCAGAAAGGAATAGACTTTTTACAAGTCTCAGCTTTTTTGGGTTAAGTGATTATGAGAGGTATCCCTTTCAACCTCTTTATGGTTATAACTAGGGAATACAGGTAGTTCTGTGTTTACGCGATATATGCGTTACCCAGATCCTCACATAAATAGAAATCGCGTAAATGGAACATGAATTTCTCATTCAAATACGCTTAAAGTAAGGAGGATGCGTTCCACCAATGCCGTATGTGACGATATTGTCTCCCCTGTTCCGCTGTAGTGGTCAAACGATGGCCAAACTTAGAGTATAATGATGAAGGTATTCATAGGTATCCATCGTCGCTCAAGATTACTCTTGTCAGAGATATAAATAGAAGAATGATGCATCTACTTTAGGGAGCCTAACAGGATTTTAAAGAAAAGCAAGTGTAACAACTGAGATCATCTAAGCTGTCATGAGCTTATTATTCTCCCGCTTCTTCTGTAAAGACATATATTGACTCATATTTCTGAGCCCCTAGCTGAAGGTGATTCAACAACTATTAATCAATAGCTCTATATGGCTATGTATTTTAACACAATATGAGTCACACGAGTGCAGACATACAATTCACTCAATAGTGATTAATTCAACTATAGATTTATAGTTATAGATAAACAGGTTTAATAATCACTTATGGATTAACAATGTAAAGTAAATAAAGTTGTTTATAAAAATGTTGTGATGGAAAATAGGAAAAAATTTGAAATGTGCATTAGCTGAGATTGTATGCTTCTTAACTGCCGGTATGGGGTCAGTTGGCGTCTGCTTCATTCGCTGTTTGTTCCCACGGGTGCTTAGATTGGTCTTTCCCTTAAATAGTCAAATACTGTGGCAGCAATGCGTCCCTTGCAGCAAAACCGAGGTAACCGCTTAGACTGTCCAAGCAAGCGTCCTCAAGACTCGTCTGATGAAGGCGAAAGTGCATCTTTAATAGAAAATGTCTTCCAAAAAATTCCACAAAGAAACATTCAAATCGTAATCATTCTACTCTCATGCTCCCGTTGGCGGTCATGGTGCACCTAAGTTCGAATTCGCATGAACGAAACACGCGTAAACAGAGAACTAGCTGTATATTGTTTTCAAGCCCAAATAATATGTACAATTACCAATATGTGAAACTAGCATCATATCCTCTTTCCAATCATTGTAAATAGAGAAAATTACAATTATCAAATTGTGTGTGTGTTTGTTAACAATAAAAAATAAAAACAAAACAAATGAGAAACATAACAAAACCAACCCCCCCCCCCTCCTCAACCCTTTCTCCCAAAAAACAATAACAGCAACAAAGATACAAACACTAAATAAAAACAAGAAATCAGGGGAGGGGTGTAAAGGCCTGGGATCCTTAGTCTGATATTTAATCAACTTTCATATGTCATAAGTAATATGTTTTATAAAAACACCACTAGACCATCATCATACCTAACAATTATCCACATATCTCCATATATTAAGTCTTGTTCCTGTTAAATATTGTTTAACTATATTATGCAGTTCCCTAGTTCTGTCTATTCTTAATACCTCTTCTATATTTATGGGTGAATTTGTAGCCTGCAAATAATCTAATATTGGGATTCTCTGTTGTTCGCGCCTCTTACATTTTAACAAATGTTCTATATTATTGACTTGAAGACATTCTGCACAGTAAGGTTCTCTTCTATTCTTAAATGACCTTTTCCCAGCTGTTGTCTGAGAAGTTTCTTATTACTGGGAATTTTTTATTTCCTAGATATCTGAAATTTCCTTGTTGGAGCCTTGAACAGCGTGTATGCATGTTATCCTTTCAGATTTTTATCCCTCTCAACTGTCCATATGAGACTACGCTGTGAAAAGATATCAGAACTTAGTGACGTAGTACACAAAATTATCAACAAGATCACAGAACATGGTGATGTACACAAAATGGTGAACGGGATCACAGAACTTTTCTATTTTTAGTGTATTTTAAAATAAAAGTGTGTAGCCTAAAACGAGTTATTCTTTTACTTATTTTCCTTACCATTCATTCTTTTTCTATATCTTATTTTGCTCCTTGGGCAACATGGCAACCATTGTGGTTATCTCCCTTGCAGGAAGCCGGCGTGGATTGACTGCATTCGTGCAGGATGTGCCCTCATTTTCACGGTTTTTATTGACAATTTGTTCTATTAGTTCTTGGGATGCTTGCTAGCTTAATACTGTAAGCCAATCTGTTTATTTTAGTATAAGGAAACTTTGTTTTCTGCTTAAATAATGTGCCGCACAAGTCGGGTACAAATTTTCTCCGAGTCGTGTTCGTTTCAAACAGCTAATGTTTATTTCCCTTACCTTGCGTTCAAGGTTGCCACTCAAGTTCTAGAGGTAAACCCAGATTTCTTCTTTAAAAAACCCAGAAATACCCAGATTATTTTATGCCTCAAATACACGGGATAGACGGTGCTAACACAATCTTTTAATAAATCAACTATTTTTCTTGTTTTTGTGTCACAGAATCGCACAATGACTGCCATCATCTGAATCGTAGAGACATCGGTACTCTCATCAACGATTATAGAAAATTTCTGATTTCTGCAAATGTTTATAACTTCAAGCCGCTCAAAATGAGCAATGCCGTACTGCATCCTATAGGCAGCCTTGGTGCGCTTCAGTAACATTTTTTGAGCAATTGTGCTGCTTGCAACATTCAATCAAATGATCAGCTTGCGAAAACGGAGTATTATGTTCTGCCATGAAAACCGACAACAGTATCTCCTCTTTAGCAATTTTGTCTTGGAGACAGGGCTCTTTTGGTTTGATGAAAAACTGGTTAGTGTTCAGAGTTTTCCTTTTGGCTTTGATGTTTTTCATGTGCTTCTGTGTGCTTTTATGTGTCATCAAAGCTGTTTTGTTGGCACTCGTTAATGTACAGGAACAGACCGACACAAATCGCAGCATAGCAATTGCCAGAGTCCGGCTTTATCCAATCCTTCAGTTCGCTATCTGTTAGCCATTTCTCACAAAAAGCCTGCTGATACCATGGCTTCACTTTTTTACGCTGTGGCGTGTGTGTCGTCATGCTGCTACAACTACCTAGCGTACCTTCATCATCGCTTAAGTATAAAATTTAAAAAGAATACTTTAAAACACATCGCAAAAATGACTGAGTATTGTAGATGACAGCCATTAAAAGAATAACAGGAAATAGATAGCTGAAGTAAACGAGTAAAAGAAACAACGTCATTGATGTGGTTAAAAACAAGAATTATATATATATATATATATATATATATATATATATATATATATATATATATATATATATATATATATATATATATATATATATATATATATATATATAACGTAATTTTTTACATTTAATTATAATATAAATACAATGTATAATGCTCAGTGCACAGAATATACATACATTGTAAATGCCAGTTTTCAAATATACCCAGATTAATGCAGATTTGGAAAAAAAAAAAACCCAGATACCCAGACGGAAGACAAAAAAAAAAACCTCAGATCTAGTAATAAATACCCACCTGTGGCAACACTGCTTGCATTACTTGAGCGAGAACGTATTGTCATATCGACTAAGGGGGAACAATTCTTCAGCACAGCGGCCTATACGCCGTAACCCAATGTTAACGCTGATTAGCCTAGTTAGCCCACGTCCTTGTTTCGTGCTTGTATTTATACTGTGATGAGAACTACTAACCTCAGACCTAAGGGTCTTTTATTTTTGGACATGCGTCTTAATATAACCGACTAGGTTGAACGGGACGCGCCTCGCCAAAACGAGGCAAAACTTTATTTTAAAAAAAAAGCATAATAAAGTTTTTTATATCTTATTTACAACTTCCACGAGAAACGATTTGAATACGAGAATTATATGGACCTAATTAAACTCAAAAAGAGTTTTAATTGCATTGATTCTTGTTTTGTTTAATTAATGTACCTCGTAGAAAGGTTTCGTGTTTAACACTTTTTAACAGGGTTTCTTAATCTGTTTGTGCTATGGACCCCGTTGATTGTCCGACGAAGGCTGTGGACCCCTTCTTAGATTAAAAAAAAAGGTTCATAAAAGGAGAATCAATAACTAAATTTTAAATGTTAGGCTATGTACGCGGACTTCTAAAATCCATTCAGGACCCCTAAGGGTTCATGCACAGGTATACAAAAATAAAATATATATATACAGGCATACCTCACTCTTTCGACAGGTTAGGGACCCGAGCACTGACGAAAGTCGAAAATCGACAAAAGTCGAAGCATAGCCTTTATTTAGCTTGCAAATGCATTCATCATCATCATCATCAGTTGCCATCTCCACAACGAAGGTTGGCTGTAATGGATCTCCAACGTCTTCTGTCTCTTGTCTTGGTGGTGCACTCTGATAGACTCTTTCCTGTCCATCTCTTGATGTTATCTTCCCACTTATAGCGCTGTCTTCCCCTTGCACGTTTGCCTTCAACTCTCCCTTCTGTTATGGTCTTCTGCAAGATGTTATGCCTTTTTATGTGGCCAAAGTATTTTAGCTGCCGAACTTTGACCTCCCTCATTAGTTCTCTTTTCATACCTAGATTTTCTAGGACCTCCTTATTTGTTTTCATCTCTTTCCATGAAATACGCCCCATTCTTCTATATATCCACATTTCAAGAGCCTCAATTCTTTCTTCCAAATGCTTATTCATCGTCCATGTTTCTGCACCCTACAGAAATGCAGAATATATATAACACTTTATGATTCTCAGTTTTAATTTGTGAGATAACTGTTTGGATGTCAGTATATGTTTCATGTTGTTGAATGTAGCTTTGGCCATTCCTATTCTCTTCTTGATTTCTGTTTCACATCTGCCATCTTCTGTTATTATATGACCAAGATATACGTAGCTCTTGACTTGTTCCAGGATTTTTCCCATTTACGCTTATCTTTAATGTGGGTTTATCGTCTGTTTTGCTAATTATCATAGTTTTTGTTTTCTCAATATTAATGTCGAGTCCATATTCATGACTTATACTGTTCACTTGCTTCACTAGCTCTTGTAACTCCTGTTCGCTTTCAGCTAACGACACGGTATCATCTGCATATCTAAGGTTGTTTATTGACCTTCCACTGATGTTCAGTCCTGGTATTTCCTGTATCTGTTTGAAAATTTTTTCGGTGTATAAATTAAATAGGCAGGGGGACAGCACACAACCTTGTCTGACACCTCTTTTTATGTCTATGTATGGTGAATAATTCCTTCCCGATCTTACTGTGGCAGTTTGCTCCCAATAAAGGTTACTGAGTATTCTTATATCTTTTCCATCAATACCAATGTCTTTGAGGCATTCAATTATTTTCTCATGATGGACTCTGTCAAAAGCCTTCTTATAGTCAATGAAGCACATATACATACTTTTTTGGACCTCTGTATATTTTTCTGCTAATATTCTTAGGCAAAATATTGCCTCTCTTGTTCCACTGTTCCGTCTAAAACCAAACTGTTCTTCTTGGATTTCGCTGTCTACTTTACTTTTTATTCTTTCCTGTATGATTTTGAGCAGTATCTTAATTGCATGACTCATCGGGCTGATTGTTCTGAAGTCTGAACATTCTGTTGCATTTGGTTTTTTGGGCAATGTTATGAAAACTGATGTCTTCATGTCGTGTGGTATTGTGGTAATGTGAGAGGTTATTGATGTTACTACACTAAGGGTAAACAAAGTGAGGTCCAGCTGTGTAAGTTCCCTGAGTCTAATTGATGCTGATGATGTTCTCAGGGTCCCTATCCGCTACCTCTCTAAGATCTCACTCTGTGTAAAATAGTCTCTGTGATGTTGTGTGGCAAGTGTCTAGGGTAATTTATCTATTGTGATGTATGAACAATGTCAAACATAACTTTAACTCAATAAAAGTGAAGTAAGTAAGACTGTTGGTAAAGTTATATTAATATATTACAATTTTTTTTATTTTCCTGTACCTCAATTCTTTTGGGACAGGAATGTTTTCAAATCAAGAAAATTTTATTTACAACATATAAATAAATAAATAGGACCCTTTATCCATAACTGGTATATTAAAGTGTCACTGTATGTGTATCCCACAGTCTGATTTAATAATTTCTATAACAAAGAGTCAATTTGGTGAGGGTCTGTTGGTATCATCACGCCCACAGGAATTTATGTTCTGATTGTGGAAATTGTTAAGATGAAATATCACATGCCCATATAAAGGGACTTGACCTGACAGCCTGTCTGAGGTGGATGACTGTAGACTATTGTTGCGCACATATGTGACGCACAGATTACAAATTTATGATATGACTAGTTGATATGAAACAGAGTTTACTTTTGTTACAGTCAAAGTTATATCACCCATGATTTGATTTATACTTTTAAATTATATGAGTGATCTCTCTTGAATAGATTGATTTGGCGTATGAATCTAGATTCATGCATTTCGCATTTTGTGATAGCCAGAAAATAGATTGATCTTGTTCAATATGTTTATGGCCGGAATTTATATGTATTACTTGTCTAGTGCAAGAAGATTCGGTCTTATATTGTATATCTTTGTATGTTTAGGTCGGACTATATTCTTTGTGCTGAACTCTGGGGCAGGTATTCGTTTTCGAGGCATGCGTAGTGAGTCTCGACGAAGCCGCCTGAATATGGCTGTGTGTGTTTTTCGGTCTGGTCCTGTAAAATGGTTGAAAGTGATCTGTGAATGATCTTTCAGAAGGAGATTGTGTCTCTGCGAGATTCTAGTGTCAGAGATTCTCCTCATGTACTTTATTGTGTTTAATTCGGACTCCAGGTAATACCAGACCCTTTAATGATCTCCACTTCGTTAGATCTAGATGAACATCGGTTATCGAGCATCTAGGATCGTTTGTATATCGAAGAAGATGACAGGTTATCTTACAGCTCTTGTGACTTACATGAAGCAACCCTATTGAGATAGAAGTGTATGGAAACTCTATGAGAATACTTAATCCATATTGCGAATTAACTTCGGCCCATCATTTATCCTTCTTCTGAGTGAGTGAGCGAAACTCAAGAAGGTGGCCATTTTGGATTACTGTCATTACAATGAATCACTGTCAAGAGAACGGAATATTTATCCTACTATCGGACAGTGGTACGGAGATCTTGCTATGTTGGAAAAACCCACTATCGTGGTTTAACATTATTGTATAAACATCTGATATATACAGCTTAAGAACTTAACGAAGAAAAAGGGTTCGGCCAGTGAATTCTTATCCATGTCTACATATTCACCTCCACTGATGCGTTCAGTCAGTGGAAGTATAAGGCGATAATACACCACAACATTGAGGATTCTACTCATATCGTCTATTGTATTTATGCTATACGAACTGATGTTTGATGTTGCCATCTACTATTCAAATACCATGATTTACATTGTCAACATGTACCTATGACTTTATCCGTTCTGTCCAAGTGTGTGCGTCCTAATAAACAGTACAAACGACCACAGCAGTCTGTATCGGTGACTTATAGCTATGAGTGAATGAGTGCCTTATATTGGTCAACATACGAACACTCCACCATTCGCACAACTAACACGTTACACTCTCACTCCATATCTGCATAATCCTGCGTCGGTTGAGTTGACCTTTGCTCTACCTGCAGCACCCATCATATTCACCACTGGTGCGCGTAAGGAGAAGATACAGAAGTCATCATATTTTACAGAGGCGGAAACTTTACAGTGGCGGCTCTTTACAGTGGTAGGCCAGTTCCCTGGGTCCAGCCTTCGCAGTCTTAATCTTCAGAAGTCATCTAGTATTACAAGAACGTTTATTTTGGCCAAATGGGACACACATCAACACCAGTAGTACAAACTTACAGACGATGTCATCTTGACCTGTCAAGCATAAACTGGAACTAGGTCAGCGCTTGTTTATCTTTGTAACAGAACAGACAGCAGTACACATTGGTATTAAATTGAACAGTTGACTATTTGGCAGGAAATAAAGCATTATTGAACTAAGAAGTCTGTATTTCATCGGTGGATCTTCTATATACTAATTGTTGAACTTTGTAATAAATTAGTTCAAGAATTTAAAAATTTATTAAAAGTGGCAAGTTAATTTACATTAAAAAAACTGTGCCTGCTTTGCAACACCCTATCCACAACACATACTATTCAATGATATATTGTATGCTATATGCATTTATGCTATTTATGTCTACATGTTATTTGTTTATATGTAATAGTTGTTTATATGTTTGCGGGCCTGGATGGGTGGTGACTAGTATAAGGTATACCGAGTGACATTGGTCTTATACTAGTGTTCTGTAGAGAGCAAATTTCTTAATTGAATTTGCATGCAACATCAGTTGCTATTTTTGTTAGTTGTGATGAGGTGTTCGTTTCTTCATTGTTTTTGTTAATAATTTTGTGTTCCTTAGTTTTGGTTGATCTGTTTGTATTTGTAGATCTCCCCTTTTCTGTCATTTATTTTTATACACCATTTTATGTTTATACACTGTAGCGTTATTTGTTTTGTTATTACCTTGCAGGTATCATCACATACTTTGTGACATTATTTTTGGTTAAGCTTTTTCATTTATTTGATTTCTGCAAGTGTTTTCATATTGTCTTTATGATTGTCCTTTGTAAATGTCTTTGGTTGACATAAGATATATGAGGTATTTTTGAGTACACTTATATGATAGTACAGGCCAGTACTTTATTATTATTATTACTGTACAAAGAAGTATACAAGACCTGTATAAGGCTTGTCTCCCACAGTGATTGGGATAGAAATATATTATTTTCCACAGGTACTCAAGTGATCATTTGTTTCATTATTAACAAGATAACCATATAAGGTCTTTGACTAAGACTAAGAGAGTAAAATAAAGTGAAGTGAGTATACAAGTCTATAGTACAGACTTGTTTCCCATTAAAGTGGGATAAGGTAATTTATTTACTTTTTCAGGTTACTGATTTCATAAGACAGGATGGCTAATTTAGATTACTTTATCCAGCAAGGGTTAACCCTTGGTAAGTCTGGTAAAGAATTAGAAGAATATTCATCTGCTCAATTTGCCATTGCATTAAAATCAGAAGAGAAAAAACAAAAAGATGAGAATAAATGGAAAGCAGAAGTTGAACAAAAGAAGATAGATGCTGAAAATTTCAGATTGCAGATGCAAGCTGAGGAGAAAAAAGCTGCTGCTGAGGAGAACAAAGCTGCTGCTGAGGAGAAAAAAGCTGCTGCTGAGGAGAGAAAACTTCAAATAGAAGAAAAAAAATTAGAAGCTGCTGCTCAAGCTGCTGCTGAAGAAAGAAAATTTCAAGCTGAGGCTGAACAAAAAAGATTAGACAGAGAAGCTGAAGAGAGAAAAGCAATAAGAGAACATGAATTTGAGTTAGAGAAATTAAAATTGACAAGTATGAGTAATGTTAATCAATCATTTAGTGGTAATGGTAAACCCTTTACTTACAAGGTCAAGGTACCAGTGTTCAACTCTGCCAGTGATGACATAACATTCTGGCTTAATAGATTTGAACGTGCTTGTCGAGCTCATAATGTGGATAAATCACAATATGCTAATCAGTTGTCTGAGAATCTAAAAGGTGATTCTCTGACGAGTTTATGTTTGGTTGAAGAGGCTGACAAGGATAATTATGAAGTTATCAGGGCAGCCTTGATAAGGAAATATCAACTGTCTGAGGAAGGTTATCGTATTTTGTTTAAGACGATGGTACCTGAGACAGGGATAGAATTCTCAGAATTCATTGCAAAAGCACGTCTTACATTTCAACGATGGATTGAATTATCCAAAATAGAGAAAACATATGACGCTCTTATGGATTTGTTGCTCAGAGACAAGATCATGTCCTCTGTGAACAAACAATTCCTTGAATTTTTACACGAGCGTAAACCTCAAACACTAAAACAAATGCAAGAATTTTGTGACCAATACGTCACTGCACATCCTGACGTAACTCTTAGCAACACTAAGATTAAAGAGGGTATGCCAGTTGCGTCAGCAACACAATATAATAATAATTACTCACACAAGTTCCAAGGAGCTCAAAATAAATTTGACAAAAAGGTTAATTAGAATAAGTATCAAAACCAAGGTAACCACCCAAATCAGGGTTCTTCTTCGAAGAACTGGAATCGGGCTGACAGTCCTCGATTCAGGGGTGGCCATAATTATAGACATTTCCGCAAAGGAAGTCACTATAGGAACTACCCAAGTTTTCCTTCATGGAAACAACAAAACCAACATTACAGAGACACTCATTATAATGAGCATGATGATTATGATCATGAACATTATGATTCAAACCCAAATAGGGGTTATAACAGACGAGACAATAATAACTATAGAGGTTATAATAATCGAGGTAGATCACAATACAAAAGAGGTAAATCACATTACCAGGCTAACTCTGCACAGCAAGAGTTCCATGAAGCCGGTAATCAAGCTAATGATAAGAAAGACTCTAATAATGTGGGATGTTCTGCTTTCGATTTTGGTAGAGCATCTCAATGTTCCCAATGCAAAACATTATTCGATCCAACCACGGTTTCTACTTTAAGCTGTGGTCATCCTCTCCCCGCTCTTCCTGCGTCAGTCGCGCATGATGGAAGAGGTGCTCTTATCTTGAATAGAGGTCTAGTAGATGGTACTCCGGTCTCAATTCTTTTCGATTCGGGGTGCACCACCATTGGAGTGAGGCAGTCACTCATAGATCCTTCTCGAGCCACTGGCAAAGTAATCAAATGCGTAACATTTGGTGGCACATTGGAGAAGTACTCTACTGCCATTGTCAACATTGCTACTCCCTTCTTTACGGGAGATGTGCACGCATGTCTTCTCCCGAATCCGATCGCTGATCTTATAATCGGTCGCATTCATGGAGTGAAAGAATGCACTCCGCAACAAATTGCTGATTGGGAAAATAGGAATATACAAACTGCTAATGCTGTAGTCACTAGGGCTCAAGCTCTTAACGTGCCTCAATCTTCGCCTTCTGAAGATAACGATACACAGAACCAAGGTGATCCCTTGGAAATTTCTCGTGACTCATTCATAAAGAAACAGGAAGATGATCCTACTTTAAAAAAAATTCTTCACGCTAGCGACAAAAGGTGATCCAAATAAAGATACGAATCGTAAATCTTGGATTTGATTGAAGAATGGCGTACTTGTACGAATGGTACAAGACTCCGCTAGGTCCAGTCATTCTCAAATTCTTGTGCCCAAAAATATGAGAGTTAAAATTTTACAGCACGCTCATGATTCTCAGTGTGTTGGGCATATGGGTTTTTCCCGTACTAAATCTAGAGTTCTTGCATCTTTCTTTTGGCCTTTTGTGAATAAGGACATACGAATCTATTGTCGATCTTGTAAGGTATGTCAAGAAGTTAAATCCAAAGGTCCACGTCATGCTGCACCTATTCAGGCTGCAGATATTCCAATTCGACCATTTCAAAAAATGGCGATAGACATCATCGGTCCATTTAAGACAAAGTCTGCTAGAGGACATCAATTTATCCTGACGTGTGTTGATATGTGCACACGTTGGCCAGAGGCTATTCCTCTGAAGAGCATAACTACTGCTGATATTGCAGATGCTCTTTGGCTCATATTTTCTCGTCTGGGATTCCCAGGAGAAATATTATCAGACCATGGTACCCAACTCATATCGGATACCATGTCTCAAGTGATGTCGACTCTTACAATAGAGAGATCTCTGAGTATTATTTATCATCCTTTGTCTAATGGGATGGTAGAACGTCTGAATAGAACGCTGAAAAACTTGTTAGGTAAGATAACTGAAGACCATCCTCAGGATTGGGACAGGGTTTTACCCGCGGCTCTCTTTGCATACAGAGAGGTCGCCAACGAACATACAGGATTTTCTCCCTTTGAAGTTGTTTTTGGTGCGAAACCGCGAGGTCCTATGTTCTTACTTCATGACCTTATAACTGCTGATAATATTGTCGATGACACAAAATCCTCTTACGAATATGTCATTGCACTTAGACACAAGATTATTGAAGCATGCAAATTGGCAACTGCTTCTTCTGAATTTGCGAAACAGAAGGCAAGGCAATTTGCCAATAAGAAGAGATGCTTGCGACAACTTTGTCCAGGTGACAAAGCATTTGTCTTGCTACCTTGTAGGGAAAACAGACTTCTTATTTCTTGGAAAGGTCCGTACGATGTAATATCAAAAGTTTCCGATGTTGACTATATCGTCGATATTGACGGGAAGCATAAATTCTTCCACATCAACATGCTTACGGAATTCCATGAACGTCCGGATTATTTACAACCTGTTTTCCAGGCAACGGACGATTCTCCAGTCCCACATGGACATTACTCATCACTGTCAGTAATACAGGATGAGGAAACGAGTTTCTCGGATGTGAATCTCCCTTTTCCGATGATTCCACTTTATTCTAATGAATCATGGAAAGACGTTACGATTTCTCCCGAGTTATCTCTAGGAGAACAGAGACAAGTTTCTACTATGTTACAACAATTTTAGGATGTCCTTACTGACATTCCTGGTCGAACTAATGTCATTGAACATGACATTATTCTTACTGACCATAATCCTATAAGAGTCAGATCGTATCCTATCCCGATACATTTTCAAGCACAGGTTGGGAAAGAGTTAGATGAGATGATAGATTTGGAAATAATTGAACCATCCACATCAGCATATTCTTCGCCGATGGTTATTGTACGAAAAAAAGACAATAACATACGTCTTTGCGTTGATTATCGCAAATTGAACCAAGTGACGAAATTTGATGCTGAACCTATGCCTTTACTAGAAGAGCTACTTACTAGACTATCGAATTCTGATTTCTTCACTAAACTTGATTTGTCTAAGGGATATTGGCAAGTTCCTCTATCCGAACACGCCAAACCGTTTACTGCTTTTTCGACACCTAGGGGTCTATTCCAATGGAATTTCATGCCTTTCGGCCTTATGAACGCCCCTGCAACATTCGTACGCATGATGCGTCGGATCTTATCTCATCGTACAGATGTCATTGCATATCTTGATGACATCTGTCTTTTCAGTGATACTTGGGAAGATCACTATAACGGGTTAAATGAATTACTGTCTATCTTACGCGAGCATAACCTTACAGCAAAACCATCTAAAGCCTGTATTGGTTTTAGCGAAATATCTTTCTTGGATCATCGTGATGGTCATGGTTTCTTAAAAACAGAGGACCATAATACAAGTAAAATACTTAACATTTCTATTCCTAAGACTAAAAAGCAAGTGCGAACTCTCTTAGGTCTCATACAATTTTATGGACGATTCATTCCGAATCTGTCCTCAATTATGTCACCTTTTTCTTCTTTGCTAAAGAAAGGGTCTCCTAATATAGTCCATTGGACTCAAGAATGTCAATCCTCTTTGGATAAGATTAAAACTATGATTTCTACTTCACCTATTTTAGTGTTACCTACTAAAGCTAAGACATTTATTCTTCGTAGTGACGCTTCATCCACAGGGATTGGAGCAGCACTAATGCAAGAGTACTCCGGAACTCTGCATCCTGTGATGTATATTTCTCGGAAACTAAATGCCGCAGAGAAGAATTACTCGGTCCTAGACCGTGAATTATTGGCTATGGTTTGGTCAATCCTGAAACTTCAAAGATTTCTTCTTGGCGCGCATTTCATTGTGGAAACTGACCAGAAAGCTCTTACGGCTATTCAGAGTAAAAATCTGAAGAGTGCGAGATCAACGCGATACGCAATTGCTCTTCAGCCTTTTCATTTTTCGGTGCGAGCTATCCGTGGTTCGGAAAATGTGATGGCAGATATCTTATCTAGATGCCAACATGATTCCACCTAACCGTTAGATCCTGAGATTTTTACAGGTCTAACTCTACTACACTTTTTTCTATACTAAAATATGTACACATATGTAATATATCATATATTGATTGTATCACTACTTAGCGGTTCATTGATGTATATTCACCGCTAGTCTTTCGATGTTTTTCGTCTTTGATAATCATGATGTTAAGATACCTAAGATGAAATTTTTGGATAAACTATTGTAGAAATTGTGGCATTGCCAGTATTGTAGTATGCGTTGGTGACACCTCTCTGGAAATATTTATACTTAGAGAAATACTTTCTCTAAGATCCTGAGATATATTCTCACTTGTCGTGCCATATGACGACATAGCCTTATATTAGGCGTTACATTTGTTTGGAATGCTTATCATCTGCGCATTGTTATTCGTGCGTTGTGAGCCTGTTGTATGTTGCTCCTAGATGTATTTAAAAAAACATGTACCTTTTTTTCCCGGGGGGTGTGGTAATCTGTTGCGCACATATGTGACGCACAGATTACAAATTTATGATATGACTAGTTGATATGAAAAAGATATTACTTTTGTTACAGTCAAAGTTATATCACCCATGATTTGATTTATACTTTTAATTATATGAGTGATCTCTCTTGAATAGATTGATTTGGCGTATGAACCTAGATTCATGCATTTCGCATTTTGTGATAGCCAGAAAATAGATTGATCTTGTTCAATATGTTTATGGCCTGAATTTATATGTATTACTTGTCTAGTGCAAGAAGATTCGGTCTCATATTGTATATCTTTGTATGTTTAGGTCGGACTATATTCTTTGTGCTGAACTCTGGGGCAGGTATTCGTTTTCGAGGCATGCGTAGTGAGTCTCGACGAAGCCGCCTGAATATGGCTGTGTGTGTTTTTCGGTCTGGTCCTGTAAAATGGTTGAAAGTGATCTGTGAATGATCTTTCAGAAGGAGATTGTGTCTCTGCGAGATTCTAGTGTCAGAGATTCTCCTCATGTACTTTATTGTGTTTAATTCGGACTCCAGGTAATACCAGACCCTTTAATGATCTCCATTTCGTTAGATCTAGATGAACATTGGTTATCGAGCATCTAGGATCGTTTGTATATCGACGAAGATGACAGGTTATCTTACAGCTCTTGTGACTTACATGAAGCAGCCCTATTGAGATAGAAGTGTATGGAAACTCTATGAGAATATTTAATCCATATTGCGAATTAACTTCGGCCCATCATTTATCCTTCTTCTGAGTGAGTGAGCGAAACTCAAGAAGGTGGCCATTTTGGATTACTGTCATTACAATGAATCACTGTCAAGAGAACGGAATATTTATCCTACTATCGGACAGTGGTACGGAGATCTTGCTATGATGGAAAAACCCACTATCGTGGTTTAACATTATTGTATAAACATCTGATATATCAGGTGATCTATCAGACTGTAATAACTGGCGTGGTATATCTCTATTATCAGTACCTGGAAAATTATTATGTTGCATGATGTTAGAAAGACTTAAATTGCATGCTGACGAAAAGATCAGAGAAGAACAAGCGGGTTTCAGGCCGAAACGATCATGTATTGATCAAATATTCACACTAAGAACAATTATAGAAGAATCAGTGGAAAGGCAATCGCCACTTATTATCACCTTCGTCGATTTTCAAAAAGCCTTTGATAGTCTACACCGCCCATCATTGTGGAAGATACTTACAATCTATGGTTTTCCAACAAAATATGTGAATATAATCAAAGCGCTATATGACAATGCAAGATGTTGTGTTAGAACAAATAAAGGGAATACAGAATGGTTTACAGTAGAAACAGGGGTGAAACAAGGCTGTATTATGTCACCACTACTTTTTGGAATAGCTATTGATTGGGTTATGAGAAACTATACCCACAATGAACAATTGGGTATAAAATGGACAAATGGAAAATTCCTGGGGGACCTGGATTTCGCAGATGATGTAGCATTCTTAAGTTCAACACCAAGACAATCCCAAGAAGCAATAAATAATTTGTGTCATCTCTCGGTTAAAATTGGTCTCCAAATAAATGCCTCTAAAACTAAAGCTATGAACTTTTCTAACGAGACCTTTGATATCATCTTGAACGGGGAAAAACTACAGAAAGTTGAAAGTTTCAATTATTTAGGCAGTAAAATGACTCAGGATGGTGACACAACAAGAGAAATCCATACTAGAATTGCTTTGGCAGCTAGCGCCTTCAATAGATTATCTAACATTTGGAAATTACGATCATTGAATATACATACCAAGCTTCGTCTGTTTAATTCAAATGTTATCTCAGTGTTAACATACGGCTGTGAGAGTTGGAAAATAACAAAATCATTGGAGAACAAGCTGAATACATTCGAGAACAAATGTCTTAGAAAACTCATGAACATCAGTTGGAAAGAATTCAAGACTAATCGACAAATAAGAGAAGACTCTAGGCAGAAATATGTCTCCGACTATATAAGGAAAAGACGATGGTCATATATCGGTCATGTCCTACGAATGCAAAACAACAGAATACCACTACAGGCGCTCACTTGGGTTCCTGAGGGTAAGCGGAAAAAAGGAAGACCAAAAGAAACACTCAGAAGAACAATAATAAGAGAAGGAAGAACGTTGGGCCTAAATAATGTGCAAGAGCTAAGAGGAGTGGCGTCACAACGAACAACCTGGAGAGCACTGGTTTCTGCCTTATGCGCCGTGTTTGGCGCTTAAAGAATTTATTATTATTATTATTATCTGATATATACAGCTTAAGAACTTAACGAAGAAAAAGGGTTCGGCCAGTGAATTCTTATCCATGTCTACATATTCACCTCCACTGATGCGTTCAGTCAGTGGAAGTATAAGGCGATAATACACCACAACATTGAGGGTTCTACTCATATCGTCTATTGTATTTATGCTATACGAACTGATGTTTGATGTTGCCACCTACTATCCAAATACCATGATTTACATTGTCAACATGTACCTATGACTTTATCCGTTCTGTCCAAGTGTGTGCGTCCTAATAAACAGTACAAACGACCACAGCAGTCTGTATCGGTGACTTATAGCTATGAGTGAATGAGTGCCTTATATTGGTCAACATACGAACACTCCACCATTCGCACAACTAACACGTTACACTCTCACTCCATATCTGCATAACCCTGCGTCGGTTGAGTTGACCTTTGCTCCACCTGCAGCACCCATCATATTCACCACTGGTGCGCGTAAGGAGAAGATATAGAAGTCATCATATTTTACAGAGGCGGAAACTTTAAAGTGGCGGCTCTTTACAACTATGCAAGGTGTTACGTACATTTATTACCTAAGGGGGTAGTCGTCGGTCCTACCAAATGTACGCACCAGTCTTGAGATAGTTATATTATTTGTGCGTTCGATTGATTCACGCACTGACGTGCACAATGCTGTGTGAGTTGCTTTGGACGCACGTGTAACCTAGTTGAGTAGTTTGTGACGTCATGTTTTGAAGTGGAAACATGGAACTGGCTTGTGTCCATGCTTGTAATTTTATATTGTGTATCCAATGGCATGTTGAAGGAAGCCATTTATTATTGTGATTTGTATTGGTCTTCAGGTCGAAGCCAATCGCAGTTATGTCACGTAAGTTATCGCCCACTTCTTATTTTAATGCTGCATAAAAAGGCCGCTCTACTACTAATCTAGCGGGAATTTTATCATTCCTAGAATGGATCTACAGAGTCGCTTGCCTTTTAGATTTGGATCGTAGACGGAGAATTCCTACGAGTAGAAGAAGTTATATTGTTTACCTTATGCACATGTTTGAAATGCCGTACATGCTTCAATGCCAAAGTCGTGGCATGGATGTAAAGAGAGGGTAGCCAACTGAAAGCCTTTAACTGATAGGATTATCGTATATGACTTTGTGTGAAATTATATGATGTACAACGCTATGTAGGATGAACGTCTGGGAATTTTAACAAATGTAATATGGAAGATTTCATCCCAGAGTATGTATACGTTACCATGATAGACGTCCTTGAAAGAAGGTCAACGGTCGTGACTGAGACGGATATTATACGGTAACAGTTTTGTAATCCTTAGTCTATGGACAGAGGTCTTTACTAGAAGAGAATCTTCAGGAACTTTAGCAGCAATAATTAATATGTTGTCGTGTGATCTTTGCGCCTGTGACGATGTCCGTCTTGTCCACTTCGTGTCCTGGTGAATAAAATCTATGTAAAGTTACCAACGACTTGTGTGCTGCCAATACTTGACCAGTTCACCCAATTCAAGATACTTGTTGGTTTTCGTTTGAAAAACATTGTTGACATTTATTCCGTTGTAACCATTCGCGTTTCAATTCATCACTATGAAAACGACACCAACAATAACTGGTGGGCCACTGCGGTCTGGAAGTAATTTCAGGAACGTACCCATCCAATTGATCGTTTGAAAAGAAGAATTTTTACTTTCAAGGCGACATCATCTCAATTTGGATCCTAGCGGAATATGAATCAAAATCAACTCAAATGCTCAAGGTCTTCAATCAACCTCCACGTCAAGTTTCACAGTGACTGATTACTTGGAGATCATCTCTTCATCATTATTGCGTGCGAGCTGTAATCTAGATAAGCAGAACGAAGTATTTTATCTGTAGACGTACACACACGGGGACGAGGCACTTTGATTTTTACCTGCACGCGAGCTAAGTATAACTTGTATCCGTTATACACTTTATTACAATTAGCTGTGCCTTAAATGTCCATATATATATATTTTCTATGTTATGTGTTATGTTTTGTGTATTCTTCGCGGGAGGTTGGGAGGTAGATCTGACGAACGAGATCCATCTCGAAGCCAATTCGGGCTCTTCGTCAGACGTTCTGTAGGACATTATTTTGCAGACTTCCCGCAGTGGAATGTTCCTACGCGTGAGCGTAGAAGGATTCTAGGTCCACTGTGTCTGGTGGTCTGTGACACCTGTCTGTTTTAGCTGTAGTGTCACGTTTACTTGTTGTTTTTGGTAGCTATTTTTACTTGTACCTTAGTTTCATAATGTATTTTGTATGTGATTATTGTCCATCTCACCTTTCCTGTCGTTCAGTTTTTTTACAAAACCTATGTTTTTTACACTGTGTTGTCCATTGTCTTGTGCATTATTTAATCGCAGTTATCATCGTAATTCTTTACGACATTCCATTTTAGTTTCTCATTTTATTTTAATTGGATTTCTGCGAACGTCTTCGTTTGTTTTGAATATCTTGTCGTGTCATTATTGTGCTATTGTCTGTCACATTACTGCTTTCACACCATTACATGTTATAAATTACATTATTAATTATTAATATTATTGCCTATTATATAAATTGATTTTACCGTTCTAGAACAGGAACGAAGAACACTAGTTGTAGTAACACTTTTAAGTAGTATTATTACATAATAATATTGAAATGGCTACCTTAGACTATTTCATTAAGCAAGCAAAAGCTCTTCAGATGGCTCCTGATGAAGCTAAAGCATTTCCACTGTCAGAATATAAGAAAGCTCAAGAAATAGAAGCTGATCAGAGAAGATTGGAAACTTTACGTTTGGAAAATTTGAAATTTGAGGCAGATCAAAAACGGATTGAGGCTGAGGAACAAGAGAAGAAGATGAAATTTGAGGCAGATCAAAAAAGGATTGAGGCTGAGGAGAATGAAAAGAAGAGGAAATTTATAGCTGAGGAAGATGAGAAAAAAATGAGATTAACTGCTGAGGAGAATGAGAAAAAAATGAGATTAACTGCTGAGGAAGATGAGAAAAAAATGAGATTAGCCGCTGAATTAGAAGAGAAACGATTTCTGCGAGAGGCAGAACAGAAACAAAAGGAGGCTGAAGAAAGACTTAGAAAGGAAATGGAACAGAAACAAAAGGAAATGGAAGAGAGAAGATTGATAGCGGAACAAAATGTAAAACGACTTCAGCTTGAGATGGAAGAGAATGAAAAAAAACGACAGCATGAACTGAAATTAGCAGAGTCAGAATGTGAGAGACTTAGGTTAACTCAGGAATATAATTCTCAGAGAACTTTTGAAAGCCACACTTCATCCAGACAGGATCATTTTAAGGAGATTAACCTTAAATTGCCAAAATTTAATCCCCCGTCTGATGACGTAATATTCTTCCTAGATAGGTTTGAGGCCACTTGTGGGTCTTATAACGTGGATAAAGCGCTATACTGTACATATTTATCCAGATTACTTACAGGGGATGCATTAGCAGTTTATCATACCACCAGCATTGGTGAGAAAAATGACTACAATGCTCTTAGAGCAGCACTTCTGCAAAAATTCCAAATGACAGAAAACGAATATCGTTTGAGATTTCACACATTACTACCTCAATCTGCCAGAAATTTTAGTGATTTTCTGTCACAGATACGACTAACATTAGAAAGATGGATCGAATTATCCAAAATTGAAAAGTCGTATGAAGGTCTCTTTGATTTACTGATGCGCGATAAGGTACTTTCGTCGGTAAATCCTACATTTCTCGCATTTTTACACGAACGGAAACCTTTATCAATGAAAAACTTAGAAGAACATGCAAAAAACTTCTGCACTGCTCACCCAACCATGGATCTAAGTAACGCGCAGATTAAGAGTGAATTGCCTGTTGCTTTTGCAGCACAACAAAACAATTTTTCACGCAATCGTTCTTTTAGTGCTGATAGGTATGTCAATAAGGGAAATAATCATAATTTCAACAATGATAACTTTTACAAAGGGAAGCAATTTCAACAATCTGCTCCATTTAATGTTTCTTGAAACCAAACTCACAGATCGCGAGATTTTGGTAACAATTATTTTAAAAATAATCAAGGACATTATAATAAACAAAACTGGAGATCAAGATCTCAGGGTCCGCAAAACAGACAATTTTTTGGAAATAAACCATTTAACCAACATCATAACGATCATTCTACAAATTATCGGACTAATCCAAATTTTAACTCTAGCAGAAACGACAATTATGGCAATTTTAATGACAAAAATCACAATCGATCGCGCCGACGAGATAGATCGTCGAATAATACAGGTAGACATTCTAATGTTGCTTTTAATGATACACAGGCTAACATTGAACAAGGTAAAGTAGCTGAAACTCACAATGCTATGTCTTGTTCTCTAGATTGTTCCCAGGTGAAAGACTGTCCAGAATGCTCGACTCTTTTCCAGCCTAAGGCGATCACGACGCTGCGTTGCGGACATACCTTGCCTAGCCTGCCTGCAGTCTGTACAGCCACTGCTGCGTCAGTACACCAGGGTGTTACGGTATATGATATTAACGCCGTCTGCTAAAGGTTATCAGACGTGCAATTGTAAGAGGTTAAGGCATTTAATATATTGCGATAGAGGTTTCAATTACTGAACGCTTCATACACGATCGATTATGACGTGTATAGCGTTGTTTAGGACACAGTCGGTAACTAAGAAACGTGACCCTTTGTTACTTGACCGCCAAGCTGAATAGCTGCGTTGTTCTAACCTTCCAATGCAATGGCATGATATAGCCATTTATATGTGTATTTTTTGATGGACCAGGGTCAGTCCTAGAACTCTTTATGAGAGGGAAATTTATGGAGGTTAGTATTTTAACTAGAATTCTCAGAAGGAGAAGAATAATCGTCAAATTCGTATGAATATATTCAGACTCGCAGTCTCACTGTCGGCAGGTAGCCATGTCTAGCTGCGCGTGCATATAGCTGTGATGTTCTGACGACAATTACTGCTCTGTATCCTTAAACGGACATTGACACGTAAAACAGCAGTCTACGCCATTGATTAATTTATGCATGACTCATGTTCTGTCCCTATTTGAAATGTGTACATGTGAATTAAATATACGGACTCAATGAAATGACTTATCAAATCAATCGTATTCCAAAGTTCAAGTATTGTTTGGAATCTTCCACCCCAGCATTCGCTTAATCTTCCATCAAAGGCACGATGCACTAAAACTAACATATCAAGGAAGAAAACAATGGCCAGAATTTTATAATTGTTTTATTCATAAAACACATGGAACATTGTTCAGAGCAAACCACCACGCAACAGTGGTGTCCGGTGTCTGGGGACGACAAAAAAATTTCTTCATGACTTTCGAATGAAATGTTTACGATCAAGTTTCGATCACATGACCAGTACGAGGCTGACGTGACGCAGTACTCATTATAATACCTAACAACGTGACGTCACTGAAAATCGTGTAGGTGATCTGTCGAAGAAACCAGCCGTTTCTAAGTCTAACCAAAGGAAACATGAGCCATTTGAAGCCAACACATGATATGGACTATAGGAGCAGACAGTCAGGGGCTTTAGCCTAGCTGTTGACGACCGCTAGCACTGATCGAAGCAACGGTAAAGATAAATCTAGGTGTTTAACTGTTGGTATTGCAAACAGTGCTAACTAAGTCCATTGTCCTCTGCCTACATCGGCATGTTTTTATCTATGTTTAATGTAATTTTTTGTTGTCTTAATGTGTTGTTAATTCGTGGGAGGTAGGAAGGATGAACCGAAATTAGATTCTGTGGCTCTCACGATGCCTGAATTAATTTCGGTCGTTTCTTAGGGCAGTTAAACGATCGCACCTTTGGAAACCCCATTGAGGTTTGACATTGGACTTGTTGTCCAAATCTGCTGTCATTTGACGATTTTGCGTTAGCTGTACTGTCCCGTAGATAATTGGTGTA
>JAMPIV010008426.1:0-140768 GCA_024509875.1 Oreohelix idahoensis
TCTATTTAGTGTACAAAATACTTTGCGAACATAACAAGCATACACATGTATTCTTTGCAGGAAATCCAGAGTGACGTAACAGTCCTACCACACTCCGGGGGAACAAAAAAGGCACAATATTAAATTATGAAATACCTTCTAGGAGAACGAACATAGGCTCACAAACTCCGCTAATGGGTTAATGCGAGATGAAAATTCAGGCACAATTATAACCCGTACTGTGCGGTGTAACATGATGGTTTGCTCTGAACAATTATCCCTGTGGATATGAATTAAACAACTATAAAATTTTGGCATTGTTTGTTTCTATGCTATGTTAGTTTTATTTATTCATTGATAGTGCATCGAGCCTTCGAAGGCAAGATTTAAGCGAAATGCGGGGGGCGGTGGAATCTTCCGAACAATACTTTGAAACCCTTGGAATACGGAAAGATATGATAAGTCATTTCATTGGAGTCAATAATTTAATCACAGTTATGTTACCACACAGGGATGATCAATTTCAAATAGGAAACAAGAACATAAGGTTCCGTATAAGGGATCATGCATAAAATTAATCAATAACGTTTAGATAGACTGCTGGATTTGCTGTCAATGTCCCGTTTAAGGATACAAAGCCAGTCTTGGTACTGTCAGAAACAACACAGCTAACTATGCACGGCGCAGAAAGACATGGCTACCTGCCGACAGTGTGATACTGCGAGGTCAGTACTATTTCATGGACGAATTTGACAGACTTACTTCTCCTCCCTTCTGAGAATTCTAGTTAAATACAAAACCTCCCTAAAATTTCCTCTAACATATAGCGATTCTAGGACTTGACCCTGGTCCATCAAAAATGCAGCATATAATATATGGCACTATATCATGCCAATTGAAATTTGAAAGGTTAGAAAAACGCAGCTATTCAGCTTGCGGGTCAAGTAACCAAAGGGTAGCGTTTTCCTCTAGTTAACACGGTCCTGTGACCCAAAACAACGCTAGACACGTCATAAATCCGATCGTGTATGGATAGGGCGCGTATCAATATAATTGAAACATCTATCGCAATATATTAAAATGTCTTAACCTTTACAATTGCACGTCTGGTAACCTTTAGCCAGAACGGCGTTAATAGCATATACCAGTAAACAATTCCCTGTACACCGGGAAATAAAAAATCGATAGATTTTTTTTCAAGATCTAACCGACCTTAACAATTTTTCAAAAAAAAAAAATTTAACACAATCGTGACATATGTCCGACGATGTTCTGAGTAGAACCGTGTCGCGGTCATGTCAACTAACTATTTGTCAAGTCATCTAACATTAATCACATTATATATCAATATTATACGTATTATTATATCAACTAAATAAAATGTCCAATGTTAATAGTGAATGATAGAATTAAATTAAAGTAAGGTCTGTCGTATTAGTATGTCATATAGGAATTAATTTGACTAATTAACATTAAATTAATTAATTAAACTAAGAGTTAAATTATTAAGGTTCTATTGTAACGCGATGTTATGAGAGAAGAAGACCACCTCAATCGCCTCCCAAATAAGAGAGAAGAAACCAGAAACCAAATATTGCATATAAGTTTAAACCTTACCAATTGTGTGTGTGTTAAGTGTTAGTGAAACTAATAAACAATACACAATTTACCACACTATCTCAAACAATATAACGTATATGGTACATTTTAAACAAAATCATTAAATTATAAGCAACTAATACTTGAAAACAAGTCGAGATTTAATTTCGTCTAATTCATACAAACTTCTTCTTTTATATATCGTGATCTCTTTTTTTGTTTTTCCTTCATCTTCATTTTTTTTTCTACATTTCATATTAAATTGATAATAATTCAATTAAGAAGTTAAGTTAACTAATTAATTAGTATAGGATATGATGATCCATCCGTAGTCTTGATCCTGATGAATTCTTTTAGGCAAAAATGTTCAAACGTTTACGTTGGAAAGAAATGTCATTTATCCCAGCATCCAAGAATTAAGTGCACATAGGATAATAAGTTCGACTTGTCGTCAGATATTGTTCCATGATTGTTCAACGAATATTCATATATCGTGTATGGACGTTAGACGAAGGTCCAATGTCAACATGTATACCCCGATTGTCTTTTTAGTTACAATTCTGTGATGCATATAGTGTTTATAAAGTTTAAATTGAAGGCAAGGTTAGTTCCTATTTATAGTTGATATGTTTTAGGAATGTTTAATGTTGATTATTCGTCGTCCAATAGGATTACGTGACAACGCATCCGCCACAATGTACTTTTCAGTGCCAGGAAATATGTTCAATGGAGAATTCAAAATGGCTGTAGGATGATTGCATATCTGGCGAGTATTTTCTGGCTTTTTATGGTTTGATCGACGCAAGGATGCTACAGCACGTTGGTCCGTCTGTATGGTGAAGGAGCACCAAGCATGAACTTTTCGAGTTTAGTTATTGCCCATATCACAGATAAAAGTTCCTTGTCGACTGTGGAATACTTTGTTTCTGCCGGCTTTAGCTTTCTTGAAATATATAAGGTAGGATGTAGAATGCCATCATGGTTCTGGAGCAGGCATGCACCAATGCCGTAGTTACTAGCATCTGTTCGTAAGAAAAATCTTTTGGAAGCATCGGGAAGTCTTAAAATTGGTTCATGCGAGAACAAATTTATAATTTTGTTGAAAGTTACCGTGCACGTCCCAGTCCATGTCACCTTCACCGGCATGTCTTTTTTTAACAATGAAGACAATACAGCCGTGATGGATGACAACTTTGGTATGAATCTACTGTAATATTGAACAAGTCCTAACAAACTCCTGACCTGTTTCTTCGTCTGAGGAACTGCTATGTTTAGAATTTTGGAGACTGTACTAGGTAACGTTCGGATATATCCCGATCCAATGATATGTCCCAAAAAGGTTATCTCATTACACGCGATCTGCACCTTTGTAGGTTTAGCAGTTAGATGATAATTCCTTAGAGTGTCGAAAACATATCTTAAGTCCCAAAGAAAACATGTTCTCAAACGGACGAACTATTAAACAAAACATATGTCGTCAATATATGTAATAACGTCTGGTCTACCTGATAAAATTTGTCGCATCAGGCGAATGAAGGTAGCTGGCGCATTAACAAGCCCAAAAGGCATCACATTCCACTGGTATAGACCTTGTGGAGTGGAAAATGCGGTGTAGTACTTAGCCTTTTCGGTCAGTGGTATCTGCCAATAACCTTTAGTTAAGTCTATATTACTAAATATAGTTGCGTTGGATAGACGTGGCAGTAAGTCGTCGATAAGTGGATGTGGTTCGCTGTCAACTATAGTCTTAGCATTTAATTTTCTATAATCAACACATAGTCTGATGTTATTGTCCTTCTTCCGGACAATCACTAATGGAGAAGAGAATGGCGAATTACTAGTCTCAATGATTCCCAGAGACAACATCTGTTCAAGTTCCTTAGTAGTTTAGCAAGGAAATGTAAAGGAACAGAATAGGGATGTACACGAATAGGTGTATCATCATTGAGAGTAATGTCATGACTGAGAGCCGATGTGCGACCCGGGACGTCGGTCAACACAGCTGGATAAGATTGTAATAGATTAGCAATCTGTAGACGCTGTTGCGGTGTAACCGTTGAAGAGATGGTTACATCCCGCCAAGATTCAGTAGGTTGAACTACTGGTACCGGTAACGGTAACTGTACCTCAGGAAAAGAAGATTCTTCTTCCTGGATGACAGATAAGTTAGAATAATAACAAGTAGATACTGTGTTGTCATCTAGTTCATGAAAAATTGACTGTAAGTGTTCAGGACGTGTATGAAATTGCTTGAGCATGTTAATATGAAATATCTTTTTGTGTCCCTTGATATCTAAGACGTAATCAACGTCGGAAATTTTATCAATGACTTTGTAAGGACCATTCCAAGATATCAATAATTTATTGTTATTGTGAGGAAGTAACACATAAGCCTCCTCGCCTGGGAATAATTGGCGTAATCGTCGAGACCTATTTTGTAGAGATCGAGCCTTAGCTTTTGCAGCCTCAGAAGAAGCTGTTGCCAACTGGCAAGACTCAATAATGTTCTTCCGAAGATTAATCACGTACTCGTAAGATGACAGAGTGTCCTGAGTCATCTCCGCGTCAATTAATAAGTCTTTTATTAGTCCCATAGGACCTCTTGGGGGAGCACCAAAAACTAATTCAAAGGGAGAGAAGCCAGTTTGTTCATGCGGTACCTCCCGATAAGCAAATAGGACAGCTGGGAGTGCTCTGTCCCAGTCATGAGGGTGCTTAGCAGTAACCTTATGTAGTAGTTGTTTAAGTGTACGGTTAAGTCTTTCAACCGCACCATTACTCATCGGATGATAAATACTACTTAAATTCCTATCAATGTTCCAAGTTTTCATGACTTCCTTCATGGTGTCAGATATAAACTGTGACCCATGGTCTGATAAAAGTTTTCTAGGAAACCCTATTCTAGAAAAGATGAGATGTAGGGCATCAGCTACATCTGTGGTAGTGGTGGTCTTTAATGGGATAGCTTCTGGCCATCGTGTGCACAAATCAATGCACGTAAGGACGAATCTATGTCCTCTGGCCGATGGTAGCAATGGACCAATACTGTCTATTGCCATCTTGTCAAAAGGTCTTACCGAGATATCGCAAGCCTGAATAGGCGCCGTGTGAAAAGCTCCACGTGCTTTCACTTCTTGGCATGTAGTACAGGAACGTCCATACTGCGAAATATCTCTTCACACCCCTGGCCAAAAGAATGAAGACAGTACTCGAGATCGTGTTCGAGTATATCCCATATGTCCAGCACAATGTGAGTCATGTGCATGTTGAAGAATGTACCGTCTAAAAGTATATGGGACCATAACTTGTTGTTTCATTTGTGATTTGTCATTAAAACATCTAATCAATATGTCATTTTTAATAAAAAACAATGTTTGTTATTATTACCTGAGGATAGATTGTCAACTTTATCAACCAACTTAAAAATTTTTTTTAAAGATTTATCCTCTTTTTGTTTGGTTGCAAATGTTTCCCTGTCAATAGGTGAATTGACTACAAATTCCTCTTGGTTGTCTGCATCCATTTTATTATCATCAACTTTCTCCATGAGTTGAGTCTGTGCTCTAGTCGTCACGGCGTTTCCAGTGCATAGGTTATGTTTCTCCCATTCTATAATCTCATCTGGAGTACAATCTTTACTGCCGTGTATACGACCAACCATCAGATCAGCTATAGGCTTTTTTAGCATACATACTTTTACGTTCCCTGTGAAAAAAGGTGTGTTTAACAGAATTAATAGCTGTGGGGTAAAACTCAATAGTTCCCCTAAAGTCATGCAAACGGACATATTCCCCGTTGCACAGCTAGGATGTACCAGCGACTGTCGTACACCAATCGTTGTGGATCCTGAATCCCTCAGCACTGAGACGACGGATCCATTAACTAATCCCCTGTTAAAAATTAGTAGGCCTGTTCCATCGTTGACTGCAAGACCTACCTCTGGTGTAATATGTCCGCAGTTAAGCACTGTTTCTTTCGCCTTCTGAAAAATAAGATTGCATTGTTGGCAATTATTTGCCACATTATAATTAATAGCAAAACATGCAGCAGAAGACTGTGTTGTATTATTGTCAAGTGGGACCTGAGCTATAGGGGTAGTATTATTTGTAACTGCCGCCCCTGTATTATGGTTGTAATGAGATGATCCCCGAGAATGAGATCGATTCCGAGTATAATTGTTAGAATTATCTCGTCGTCCTCTATAGTAACTATTATCTCGATGTCTCGAGCCATGATTATTACCATTCCAGTTATTATTATTATTGGGAGTATGTGATCGATTATAATTAGTGTTATGTTGACCATTGTGGTAGTTTGTTTGAGGTGAATAATTTCTATCTCGTGATCTACCTCTGTTGAACTCATTTTTATTGTTGAAATCATTATATGTCCCTTCTGAAAGTTAACATTGTGATTTCTTTGGAACCTACTTCTGTCTACACTGTGATGTCTTTGTTTGTTATTATGATTGTAGGCCATATTAGACGCCACAGGTAGAGGTTCTCTTAATGAGGAGTTAGAAATGGTTGCATTCGGATGTGCCGAACAGTAGTTTAAAGAAATTTTTTTCTAACTCGTCCACAGTACCTGGTTTACGCTCCTGCAAATATGCAAAAAATGGCTGGCTAACCGAAGATAATACCTTATCCCGTAGTAGTAAATCAACTAATTTGTCGTATGATTTGTTGACTTCTGCCAGTTCAACCCATCTATTAAATGTATTGCGTATGTTCGCAATGAATCCTGCAAAATCTTTTGGAGATTCAGGTAAAATTCCCTTAAATTTCAACCTACAGTGTTCCTCGTCCAGGTGAAACCTTCGTAAAAGCAAGGACTTAATAGCACCGTAGTTATTTGCTATTGATGGGTCAGCATTTTGAGACGCCGTCAATGGTTCTCCAACCAAGAATTCATTTAACTTGAGTACCCATGACTCTTACCGTCATGGCAATATGGTTTATTGCCACGTATTAGTTTTTTAGAACTTTTACGGCAAAATTAGGCAAGTCTCCATTTTTTGTAGGCACGTTATTTTCATGAACAGTTAGTTTCGTCGAATGCAAAACGTCGTTTTGCAAGTCTGTTCAAAACGTGATCAGGGAACGATGAAAGGTCGGTACCACGTTCAAGTTGAGAGTTGGGTAGTTTAAAGTTGTAGAAATGTTTAGTAGTTTTGGCTGGATGATGATCCATTTTGTGCGTTATTATTCTGGTTTGCATCAGCACTTTGTGCTTGTAATCTTGCTGTCTCTCAATTTAATACGCGCCAATTCCATGTTTTTTTCCATTTCTTAGTTGTTTAAAAATAATTTCCTCTCAATTGTTCAATTTCTCTTTTAGTGAGCCAAATCCAATCTATTCTCCTATTTTCCCTTGGCACTAATTTGTCTGGTTTACTCCTACTTTTACTTTCTTTATTGCTCTTTGCACTTCTCTATTCTTTCGCGTTGAGCTTTTCTTCTCTCTCAACTATTTTCTTTTCCTTTGCTTCATTTTCCGACTTCTGCATCCTCTTTCTTTAATGCAGCCTTTTGTTTCCTCTTTCCTCATTTCTTTAATGCAGCTTTTTTTCTCTGCTTCTTTTCTTTCATGATTTTTTCCAGTTTCTGATTCAGCAAACTGACGAAGTTCTTGAGATTTATAACCATATTCCGACCAATTTTAACGAAATGGTCTATAGTAAGCATTTTGACTTTTATCTGTAAGTAATTATTGATAATTACTGATTAAAATAGTCAATAGTAGCTTCAGAGGAATTATTATACTTACTCAACTTAGGAATATTCAATATAAATAATCACAATAGTACTGAACTCTTATGTCTAAGTGCAACCAATAGACAATATTTTGTAACAATATTGTATCTAAGTACTAACTATATCATAAATAGTTATGATATCTGTTAACTATTATGTAATTACTTCACACAATTAATCTTAATATCCAAAAATGTTGGGTATGATTCCTAGTAATTATATTGTTCAATGTACTAAGTCACCCTCTCAGTCCCCGACAAGTATATTAAATACTATATAATGGGCCTATTACCTCAAAGGTAGACTATAAGATTATTTTATTTGGTCAATATATATAATATTCATATTAGTGCCCTAGGCATCTACTTAATAAAATTAGTAGTGGCTACTATTCTTGGACTATCACTGCATAATTATGCAATGTCCCACAATGAAGACCACTTAAATATCAGAAAAAATTAATTAAATTAAATTACAAGTGTATTATTGCATATAATATCATATTATTAATGTATTATTAATATTTAATATATATTATGTAGGACAAACAAAACAATGATGCAACTAAAGGGTACAAACAATTGTTACAGACGCAAACAAGACAATTTACCCCCACAATTAAAAATGAATTTATGAACTAAATAAAACAAGCGGAAGTGTTTCACAAGCCAAATGAAAGGGGCAAGGTCTGACCTGAGGGGTCAACTTAATATTCAAAGTACACAAAAAAAAATGACTGCAAAAAATGATGACATCACAGGACTCATAACGGACGAACATATAACAATCATAAAATAAATTGATAGTGAGAGTAGTCTGGCCGAAATAGTTAACACCGATAAATGATACAAAACTGAATCCCACCCCAAAAATTGTTAACTGAGTACGAAGCCCCCCCTAAAAATACACCAGTTATCTACGGAACGGGTACAGCTAACACAAAATCGTCAAACGACAGCCGGAATTTTGAGACAGATAGTCCAATGGCAAACTTCAATGGGGCTTCCAAATAAGTGCAATCGTTTAAACTGCCCTAAGAAACGACCGAAATCAATTCAGGCATCGTGAGAGCCACAGAATCTAATTTCGGTTCATCCTCCCTACCTCCCACGAATTAACAACACATTAAGACAACAAAAAGTACATTAAACATAGGTAACAAAACATGCCGATGTAGGCAGAGGGGGCAATGGACTCAGTTAGCACTGTTTGCAATAACAACAGTTAAACACCAAGACTTATCTTTTCCGTTGCTTAGGTCAGTGTATTAGGTCTGTCAACAGCTAGGCCTGTGCCTTTGACTGTCTGCTCCTGATGGGCAGGCAACGGGTAGTCCATCTTTGTGCATCTTGATCAATTTGAAAGCGAAACTAGAGAGGCGTTGAAAAGATGTCTTCTTCACTGCGACAATGCAACAGTTGGACGTCATGTTGCTATTATGATCACGTGCGTCACGTTCAGCTTCGTAATGGTCATGTGATCGAAACTTGATCGTAAATATTTTCATTCGAAAGTCATGAAAAAATTTTTGGATTTTTGTTGTTTTCTTTTTTCGTGTCCCACACACTGGCCACCACTGTTACAAGGTGGTTATGTCCTCTGAACAATGTTCCATGTGATATGAATAAAACAACTATTAAATATTTTGGCCATTGTTTTTTCTTTGATTGTTAGTTTTTTTTATTCAGTGATAGTGCATCGTGCCTTCGATGGAAGATTAAGCGAATGCGGGGGTGGGAGATTCCGAACAATACTTGAACCTTGGAATACGATTGATTTGATAAGTCATTTCATTGAGTCCATACATTTAATTCACAGTTGTACACACAGGATGATCATTTCAAATAGGAACAGAACATAAGTCCTTATAAGTCATGCATAAATTAATCAATAACGTAGACTGCTGGTTATGTGTCAATGTCCGTTTAAGGATACAATGCAGTATTGGCGTCAGAACATCACAGCTATATGCACGAGCAGATAGACATGGCTACCTGCCGACAGTGAGACTGCGAGTCTGAATATTTCATATGAATTTGACGATTATTCTCATCCTTCTGAGGATTCTAGTTAATTACTAACCTCCATAAATTTTCCTCTCATATAGAGTTCTAGGACGGACCCTGGTCCATCCAAAAATGCACATATAAATGGCTATATCATGCCATTGAATTGGAAGGTTAGAAAAAACGCAGCTATTCAGCTTGGCGGTCAAGTAACAAAGGGTAGCGTTTCTTAGTTACCGACTGTGACCCAAACAACGCTATACACGTCATAATCGATCGTGTATGGAGCGTTCAATAATTGAAACATCTATCGCAATATATTAAATGCCTTAACCTTTCCAATTGCACGTCTGATACCCTTTAGCAGACGGCGTTAATATCATATACCGTAAACAGCGAGGCTAAGTCGACTTATGGAGCGACTGGTGAGAATGTGTCTCATAAACTGAGAGAAATTATTTCTCTACAAGTATATTTTTCCAGGAAGGTGTCATCAAAGTATAATACAATTCTGGCAATACCACAATGCCTAAAAAATTCATATCATCATTTCGTATTAGATATCTTAAATTTATGATTTATGAAGAAAAAATCATCAAAGCACAGCGGTGTGATAAACCATCAATGAACCGATAAGTATAGTGATACATCAATTATTATTATTAAATTACAAATGTGTATCTTGTCTTGATATAGAAAAGGAAAAACTATTATAGACCTTAGACATATCAAGAAGTCTAAGACCTTAATAGTTATGTGGAATTTTGTGGGCATCTTGACAGAATGTCTGCCATCACATTATCTGATCCACGAATAGCTCGCACAGAGAAATGAAAAGGTTGAAGAGCAATTGCATATCGAGTAGACCTCGAGCTCTTCAAATTCTTACTCTGTATAGCAGTAAGAGCTTTTTGGTCGGTTTCTACTATGAAATGTGCGCCTAGAAGGAATCTCTGTAGTTTGAGGATCGACCAAACCATAGCTAATAGCTCACGGTCTAAAACCGAATAATTCCTTTCTGCCGCATTATGTTTTCTGGAAATATACATTACAGGATGCAGAGTTCCAGAGTACTCTTGCATTAGTGCCGCTCCAATCCCAGTGGATGAAGCATCACTACGAGAACAAATGTCTTATCTTTAGTAGGTAACACTAAAATAGGTGGTGTTGAAAACAATGTTTTAATCTTATCCAAAGAGCATTGGCATTCCTGAGACCAGTGGACCACATTAGGCGAACCTTTCTTTAGAAGTGTTGAAAGAGGTGCCATGATAGAGGATAGATTCTGAATGAATCTGCCATAAAATTGAATAAGACCTAACAGACTTCTCACCTGTTTTTTAGTCTTAGGGATAGAGATGTTAAGTATCTTACTAGTATTATGGTCCTCTGTCTTTAGGAAACCATGACCAACTCGGTGGCCTAGGAAAGAAATTTCGCTAAAACCAATATAGGCTTTAGAGGGTTTCGCTGTCAGGTTGTGCTCGCGCAAAGTAGACAGCAATTCGTCTAACCCGGAATAGTGATCTTCCCAAGTATCGCTGAAAAGACAGATGTCGTCTAGATATGCAATGACATCTGACCGATAAGATAGGATTCGGCGCATCATGCGTACGAATGTAGCTGGTGCGTTCATAAGACCGAAAGGCATAAAATTCCATTGGAACAAACCTCTAGGTGTTGAAAAAGCCGTGAGAGGTTTTGCGCGTTCAGATAAAGGAACTTGCCAATATCCTTTAGACAAATCAAGTTTAGTGAAAAAATGAGATTTGGAGAGTCGAGTAAGTAGCTCTTCCAGTAAAGGCATAGGTTCAGCATCGAACTTCGTTACTTGATTCAATTTGCGATAGTCAACGCAAAGACGTATGTTATTGTCTTTTTTTCGAACAATAACCATCGGCGAAGAATATGCAGAGGTGGATGGTTCGATTATTTTCAAATCTATCATCTCATCCAACTCTTTCTCGACCTGTGCTTGAAAATGTATAGGGATAGGATAAGGTCTAACCCTAATAGGAGTATGGTCAGTTAGAACAATGTCATGTTCAATGACATGAGTTTGTCCAGGGATGTCAGTGAGTACATCCTGAAATGTTTGCAACATAGTTGAAACTTGTCGCTGTTCTCCTAGAGACAAATCAGGAGAGACAGTAACGTTCTTCCATGATTCACTAGAATGAAGTGGGATCATTGGAAGAGGAAGATTTACATCTGAAAAACTTGTTTCCTCATCCTGTATCACGGACAGTGATGAGTAATGACCATGTTGTACTGGAGAATCGTCCGTTGCTTGGAAAATGGGTTGCAAATAATCCGGACGTTCATGGAATTCAGTAAGCATATTGATGTGGAAGGTTTTATGCTTCCCATCAATATCGACAATAAAGTCGACATCGGAAATTTTCGATATTATATCGTACGGACCTTTCCAAGAAATAAGTAGTCTGTTTTCCCTACAAGGTAGTAATACAAATGCTTTGTCCCCAGGACAAAGTTGTCGTAAGCATCTCTTCTTATTGGCAAATTGCCTTGCCTTCTGTTTCGCAAATTCAGAAGAAGAAGTTGCTAATTTGCATGCTTCGATAATCTTTTGTCTCAACGCGATGACATATTCGTAGGATGACTTTGTGTCATCGTCAATATTGTCAGCTGTTATGAGATCATGAAGCAACGACATAGGGCCGCGCGGACGCGCGCCAAAGACAAGTTCAAAGGGAGAAAATCCTGTATGTTCATTGGGGACCTCTCTGTAAGCGAAGAGGGCCGCAGGTAAAACTCTGTCCCAGTCTTGAGGATGATCCTCAGTTATCTTCCCTAGTAAGTTTTTAAGTGTTCTATTAAGGCGTTCGACCATCCCGTTAGACATTGGATGGTAGATACTACTTAAAGATCTATCTATCTGCAGAGTAGACATTACTTGAGACATGGTATCTGATATTAGTTGGGTGCCATGGTCTGACAATATCTCTCCGGGGAAACCCAGACGAGAGAATATAAGCCAAAGAGCATCTGCAATGTCAGCAGTAGTAATGCTCTTCAGAGGAATAGCCTCTGGCCAACGTGTGCACATATCAACACACGTCAAGATAAACTGATGTCCTCTGGCAGACTTGATCTTAAATGGACCAATAATGTCTATGGCCATTTTTTTGAAACGGCCGAATAGGAATGTCTGCCGCCTGAATGGGTGCAGCATGCCGTGGACCTTTGGATTTAACTTCCTGACATACTTTACAAGATCGACAATAAATCCGTATGTCCTTGTTTACCAATGGCCAAAAGAAAGCCGCAAGAACTCTTGACTTAGTACGGGAAAAACCCATGTGTCCAGCACACTGAGAGTCGTGAGCGTGCTGCAAAATTTTAACTCTCAAATTCTTGGGAACCAGGATTTGAGAATGACTTGACGTAATGGGGTCTTGAACCATACGTACAAGTACGCCATTCTTCTTTGTAATCCACGATTTACGACTTGTGTCTTTATTCGGATCACCTTTAGTTGCAAGAATGAAGAATTTCTTCAGAGTGGGATCATCTTCTTGCTGTTTTATAAACGAGTCACGAGAAATTACCAAGGGATCATCTTGGTTATGCACTTCATTATCTTCAGTAGATGAAGTTTGAGGCATATTAAGAGCCTTGAGCCCTAGTGACTACAGCGTAAGCCAGCCGCATGTGATGCCTCTCCCACGTGGAACTTTGTTGCGGAGTGCATTCCCCGACTCCATGAATGCGACCGATGCTGCGGTCAGCGATCGGATTCGGAAGAAGACATGCGTGTACATCTCCTGTAAAGAAAGGAGTAGCAATCCTAATGATAGCAGTAGAGTATTTCTCTAATGTGCCGCCAAATGTTACACATTTGACTACTTGTCCAGTGGCACGGGAAGGATCTACGAGTGACTGCCTAACACCAATTGTGGTGCATCCAGAATCAAATAGCAAGGAGACTGGATTGTTATTTACTAAACCCTTATGTAAGACAAGAGAACCTCTTCCATCATGCGCGACTGATGCAGGAAGAGCAGGAAGAGGATGGCCGCAGCTTAAAGTAGACACTGTGGTTGGCTCAAATAATGTTTTGCATTGGGGGCACTGAGATGCTCTCCCAAAATCAAAAGCGGAACATGCCATATTACTAGCATCATTATTATCTTTACTCTGTTTATAGGCTTCATGAGACTCTTGCTGTGCAGAGTTTGCCTGAAAATGTGGTTTATGTCTTCTGTTTTGAGATCTACCTCGGTTATTATTACCTCTGTAGTTATTGTTACCTCTATTGTAACCCCTATTTGGGTTTGAGTCATAGTTCTCTTGGTTACCATTATCATATTCATTATAATGAGTATCTCTGTAATTATGATCTTGTTGACTCCAAGACGGATAACTCGGATAGTTTCTATAATTACTTCCTCTACGGAAATTCCTATAATTGTGACCACCCCTGTGTCGAGAGCTATCAGCTCGTCTCCAGTTCTTTGAAGAAGAACCCTGAAATGATTGGTTACCTTGGTTTTGATAACTATTATGGTTACCTTTTTTTATCAAATCTGTTTTGGGGTCCCTGAAATCTGTGTGAATAATTGGGATTGTATGGTGTTGCTGAAGCAACTGGCATACTCTCCTTAATCTTAGTGTTGCCAAAAGTCACGTCGGGGTGTGCAGTGACATATTGGGAACAATATTCTTCCATTTCCTTTAGTGATTTGGGTTTACGCTCATGTATAAATTCAAGGAATGGTTTGTTAACACATGACATAATCTTATCTCTGAGCAACAAATCCATAAGTCCTTCATAAGTTTTTTCTGTTTTGGAAAGCTCAATCCAACGATCAACTGTGAGACGTGCCTTTGCAATGAATTCTGAGAATTCTACACCTGTCTCAGGCACCATCGTCTTAAACAAAAGGCGATAGCCTTCCTCACTTAGCTGGTATATTTTTTATCAAAGCCGCCCTAATGACATCATAATTATCCTTATCTGCTTCTCCTACAAGGCATAATCTAGTCAAAGATTCACCTTTCAAGTTTTCTGCTAATTGATTTGCGTATTGTGATTTATCCACATTATGTGTACGACAAGAACGTTCAAATCTATCCAGCCAGAATGTAATATCGTCACTGGACTGATTGAACGGTGGAACCTTAACCTTGTAAGTAGAAGGTTTACCATTACCACTAGATGCCTGATTAACATTACTCATACTTGTCAATCTCAATTTCTCTAACTCAAATTCATGTTCTCTTATTGCTTTTTTTTTCTTCAGCTCTCTGTCTAATTTCTTTTTTGTTCAGCTTTCTGTCTAATCTTTTTTGTTCAGCATAGCAGTCTAATCAGCAGGGACTTCTCTTTCTAATCTTTTTTTGTTAGCAGCAGCTTCATCTTTTCAATTTTTTTCTTGTTTACCATTTCCATCTGTCCTAATCTTTTTTTTCCTCAGTCTGCTTTCTTGCCAATTTTTCTTAGTTCAGCTAGTTTCAAATGCCGTTCTTCTACCTGCTCTGCAATTTTTTCTGTTCAGCAGCTTCAATTTTCTCTTGCAAGTTTTTTCTCTTCCGTAGAGCTTTTCTTTCTCTCTGCAGCAGCAGTCCTTTTCTTCTCTTCTGCAGCAGCTTTTTTCTATTCTGCAGCTAATGCTTTGTCATATTGAGAGCAATTGCCAATTGTTCTAAATGTACCCAACCAGTCTTATCAAGGGATTTCCCTTGTGCAATGAAGTATATCTAATGTAGACATTGATGTCTAACAATAATACTAATTACCTGAAAAACAATAATAATACCACAAGTTCTTAATGACTTGATTAATCAGTACACTATCTCAATCTCAGTGGGTCACAAGCCTTAATAAGGTTTCTCTTGTATTATAATTTCTTGTATACCAGTAATAATAATAAAGTACTGGTTTATACCATAATCCAAGTGCAGTGCCCAAGCAATAGTGTCTTATGAAATATACCTATATAAAACATATGTCAACCAACAGCATACATAAAGCACAAATAAGACTGACAATATGAAAACAATTTGCAGAAATCATCTAAATCAAATAAGGAAATCAATGAAAATAATCACCGAATCTGCAAGGAATAACAACACAAATGACGTCACAGTATATAAATATAAATTTTGTATACAACTAAATAACAGGAAAGGGGGAGACCTACAAATACAAACACATCGAAACAAAACTAAAGAACAACAAAAAACTATTACAAAAAATAATGATGGGTACAGGTCGTCACAGCTAACACAAATAGCAACTAGTTGTTGCAAGCAACTAATTTCCAATTAAGGAAATTGCACCTAAAGAAAACGGGCCCACAACGGACCCTCAACTATGATGACGTGGGATATTCTGTTGTGAGGACACCGCCCAACCTAAACACAACCCGCTGACATATAAACTAATATACTATACAAATAAATAACATATAACATATAATCATTAAATGCCATTATATATCACGTGTGTAATATATAAAGCACTGTGTTGCAGATAGGATGCTCAGTTATACATTAAATAATGAAATGTGTTGGAAAGAGTTTTCAGTTCATAAATATAATGGCACAGTTTCAAATAAACAAAGTAAACTGCCACTTTAAATCAATACTAGATTTTTGATTTAATCTATTACAATGTTCAACAATATTAGTATCAGAAGGTCCAACGATGAAATTTACGCACTTATGTTCAACAATACTGCAACAATAGAACAGTTTATGGCCTTCAAAGTATCATCTCTGTACAGTGAAACTCTGTAATGTTTAAGCGTAAAAATGTCAACAACGCTGACCTAGATACTGCATTCACTTGACATAGGTCACGTGACAAAGTGTTGAAAAGAGCAAAACTAATACTGCAAGTGTGTCGTATCAGCCACAGGAAACGGTCTGGTATCGGGTAGTCTGTTGACTTCTCAACTTCTGCGAGGTCAAACCCAGAAAGCTGGTCCACCAGTGTTAAATAACCTCTTTGTTGAATTCCACCAGAGTTAAATGCTGTTTCTATATATACGGTTGAATGGTGTATAGATATGAAGATGTATTGCTCCTTGTTCACACACTGACATCAACTATTTACAGGACCTACAGTGTTAAGAGGTATATGGTGGTCTGTGGAAGCTCAAATGTTAAAGACTTGTTGTTGGCCCAGCGTTGCTCGTCAGAGTGGTTGTTACAGGGAGGATAGCGGGAATAGGAATATCAACTCGACCTACGCAGTGGTGTGTAGACATAGAGTGAGAGTATAATACGCGAATGATGAAAGAGTTCGAAGAGTTGATAAATGGTCTTTTTCTCACTCATGTATGGCTGGAAGTCATCGACGCCAACTGCTGTGTACTTTTTTTGTTACAGTTTAATTGGACGTACACATTCGACAGCACGGATACAGTGACAAATCACAGGTTGGCATAATACATCATGGTACAATTGATAAAGGGTCTTGCAATGATACCTGGGCAATCGTTGCATAATAGCACAATGGAATGTCAGTTGACAAGCACTCAGTATTGCCCATATATATATCATCTGAGTTTACTGACAAAGCACGTCAGTCTATAAACAATATTCAAGATGGCTTCTAGACCTAACCTCGTCTAGCGAAGATTCCTTTAAATAATGTTCAGCACATATTTTTTCATGTAATCATATTGAACTGCTGGTAATGGGTTCTTCATCTGTAGCAGTGATCTCTGGATCATCAAGCGATAGTACGGGGCATCTTTTTCTCTTCTTGAAAGTCACAAAAATATTTGGATACAAGATGGCTGCTGTCGTGAGCTGTCATCACTTTAGGATACAAAATGGAATTCTGTATCAAATAGTTAATCCTACATTAAATGTTCTCATTGCTCTGTAGATTCTATCATGATGCAATGGACTTCAACATACAATATGGTGCTGCTAGAAATGAATGACATCTTCATCTAGTTAAATATTCCCTCAGACGTACAAATCGTGCGTCTGCTTATCGAAAACGATGGCTTCGTATCATCAGTTGCCATCTCCACAACGGAGGTTGGCTGTAATGGATCTCCAACGTCTTCTGTCTCTTGTCTTGGTGGTACACTCTGATAGACTCTTTCCCGTCCATCTCTTGATGTTATCTTCCCACTTATAGCGCTGTCTTCCCCTTGCACGTTTACCTTCAACTCTCCCTTCTGTTATGGTCTTCTGCAAGGTGTTATGCCTTTTTATGTGGCCAAAGTATTTTAGCTGCCGAACTTTGACCTCTCTCATTAGTTCTCTTTTCATACCTAGATTTTCTAGGACCTCCTTATTTGTTTTCATCTCTTTCCATGAGATACGCCCCATTCTTCTATATATCCACATTTCAAGAGCCTCAATTCTTTCTTCCAAATGCTTATTCATCGTCCATGTTTCTGCACCATACAGAAATGCAGAATATATATAACACTTTATGATTCTCAGTTTTAATTTATGAGATAACTGTTTGGATGTCAGTATATGTTTCATGTTGTTGAATGTAGCTTTGGCCATTCCTATTCTCTTCTTGATTTCTGTTTCACATCTGCCATCTTCTGTTATTATATGACCAAGATATACGTAAGAGAGTTCATAAGAAGTGCTTTTGTTACCTTGGTATCAGAAATATGATTCTGCCATTCCTTGGCAATAAGAATAAACACTGGGGTAAAGCATACACGATAGGTCTAGACGACTATCACTTTCCCCTACACATATATCGATCACTTTTTCCGGCGACAAGCCGATACAGAAAAACACGACAGCCCCCCATCATCAGGGCGAAGCCAAATCACCTCTCTAGCCACACATCCGCTGAACAGCCTTTGACCTTTCTAGCGACAAAGAACATATAGTTCGACTTAGATATGTAAAGATATACAGATATAAGACAGACTCGTCCTACCTAGACAAACACTACACATAAATTCAGGCCATAGATATACTGAAGCAAGAACAATCTATTTCTACCCAAACAAAGAATAAATCGCAGTAAAACTGGATTCATCCGCGGAGTTCGATCTGAAACTCCTTTCAAGGGAAGTAACTCAATAATGACTTTTCCCTAAGCACTAAAAAGTACCTATTTTGTTTACAAAATATTTGCGAACATAACAAGCATACAAATGTATTATATTGCAGGATATCAAAGAGTGCACGTAACAATGATGTATAGCGCTAATGATTCTGAGAAGTGGAGATGTGACTGGAGTACTGTATTATTGTATTGCTATGACTTGTAATTTGATTATGACTGTGTATTCGATGTTAACGTAACGTGTTGTGGTGTAATAAACGTCATTAACTTTCACCTGCCGTTACACCATTCCATGCCTCTGATGCGTGTACCTGTAGTGTGTGAATGTACCCACGCACACTCACTGCAACATTTAACACGGTAGGAAAACAGTAGTCGTGACAGTAGTAACGCATGACCATAAATAGCCTGTGTGGCGGAATCTATGTCAACAAACAGATTGAATTCACTAACAGTATCTCGTGTGTAGCAGTGGTATGTTAGTCGTATAGAATTTGATATTTTCGACATTCGCGTGATATAAGAATTATGTTCTGCTCTGCGTGGGCGCATGAACGTTTTAAGCATTAAACTAAACACCCACTCTCATTATATCAGGATAGTATTAAAACGAACGGTTACATATATTGGTGGTCTTCATTAACATACCATGGATTTAACATAACTCATGAAAAAGGAATTTTCTTCGGGTAACAGTCAGCTAACGATAACATTACCTAAGCTACACCTGGCGTTTGTCTGACTGTGGAACGTTTCTTGCTGGTAACAGTGCTTGATCACGGCCGAGAAATAGTTCTTTGTAGCGAAACGCTAGCCTAATACATTTGGTAGCGAGATCAAAGGGGAGACAAAACTACTCACGTTCGTTCGGAAATTTTTGGTTGTGGCCCCTGATCGCTCTAGAATAATATTTCTCTTACTCATGATTACGTTACGCCGTACTTCCGTGGGAATACGCGATGGGGTTTGGCGTCTCTGGTAGACTATAAATTTAGATAGGTTACTCAGTCAAGCACACTCGTAAAATTTTCCTGCCCGTAGATGAACAAATCAGACAACAGCAGATGTTAGCACAGCAGAACTAAATTGTGTTTGCTATTTCTCGTAATCTCGGGGTAAGTAGATATTTTTATAATATATATATATATATATATTCATGTTCATCATCATGTGACGTATTCTTTCCAGAACGTTGTCTCCATTACAGCTGCTCTGAACGCATCACGATTCTGGGCAAGTCGACCTGCATCAGCCAAAGACAAGTTCAGACTCTCTGTGATGTCCTGGGTCCACCGTCGTCTAGGTCGACCCCTTCCCCTTTTTCCAGGGACCATGCCTTCCATCACTATTTTTTCATATTCATGTTAGCTATTATATATACCTGATAGGAGTGTGACTTGAATTATTTAGGTGATTTCTCCCGGTAATTAGTTCCGTGATAATGTAGCGCCGTCCACCGCCTTAGTTAAACGGGTGCTTAAGCAGTACGTGTCTCCCTGTGTTATTGTTTACAGTGGGTTAATGGTAAACTTACGATAACATGCTTACTAGGCGAAGAATCAGAGTAGTCCGTTCAGTGCTTACCATTGGGTTAAGAGTAGGCTAAAATAACTGTCATGACTGTAAGGAAATGTCAGTGGTGTAGGTTATTCACTTAAAACTGAATAGTGATGTGCGGGCACCATAACACTGCATTATAGGAGATAGTCACTTATTACTTTCTGATAGAAACTTCTAATGGTTGTGTGGAAATTGTATATGTCTACTTTTGTAGTTAGACCCCAGTTTATAACTTTTACGGCAGTCCAGGAACAGCCTTAGGTTTCAGTCACAACTGTATTATTATAGCAAAAACATGGCATTTTCCATGTATTAAATTTTTGGAGGTTATTACTTTTTCCCTTTTTGTGTATCGACCCTAAGGGGCGCATACCATTTATTATGTAATGTCAAATGCTGTATTTTTATGTAAATTTACTTAATGTTGTAAGATGAATAGCATATCCAGTCAGCTGGAACTACAGGGTTAGATATCCCTTATGTTGAGTTGGAAGAAGACGGAGTAGATTTTGCTGTCAGAACATTTACTGACAGGTACATGTGTGTACAAAATATATTAGCCTATGCAGACGCATGCCGATAATTGATAGAGTGGAAGTAACAGGAGGGCGACTCACACGGATAAAGACAGCCGAGATTATCATAGCAATGACAACCATAATTATAGATCCCATAGTGGTGCAAAACTGTTTATTATAACGTTATTGTAATTGTATTGTTTGCTTGAAAGATCCAAAAATCGCGGGAATCTTTGAGGCAACTGTTGGAGGAAAATTCGCAGCTCTTAACTTTTTGGAGGATGATATCAACTCAATCACAGAGAACACGAAAGGCGTGCTCATTGAATCAGCAACAGAAATACTTGGTAAAAGAAAGAAAATAAACAAACCATGGGTTACAGATGACATTCTAAAGTTATGTGATACACGGCGGGAAATGAAAAAGGTTAAGAAAGAGGTTCCTGAAGCAGCATGGCAATACAGTATGGTGAACAAAAATATTAGGAAGAAATGAAACAGGCCAAAGAAAAATGGGTAGCTGATCAATGTGAGTCCATTAATACGGGGCTAATAAAAGGTAACAGCAAGGCAGCTTTTGACACATTAAGAAAACTATCAAAACCTCAACAGCCCAGGGTAACTGTCATAGAAGATAGCAATGGGGCTCTGCTCAATGAAAAAACAGCTGTAACGAGAAGGTGGACAGAATATTGTAAAGAATTATATAACTGTAAACTTGACACTGACTTAGGCATATTAAACAACATTAAGTGCGAAAACAGGGAACTCGGAAATGCAGCAATATTACGGGAAGAAGTGGAAGAGGCTATATGTTCGATGAAAGGAGGGAAGTCACCGGGTGTGGATAATATACCAGCAGAGCTCTTGAAATATGGAGGACCAGATATAGTAAAAATCATGACAACAATTTGCCAGAAGATATGGAGTACAAAAAAATGGCCAAAAGAATGGACGCAGTCATTAGTAATACCGCTTCCAAAGAAAGGAAATCTAAAAATGTGCAAGAACTACAGAACCATTAGCCTTATTAGTCATCCAAGTAAGGTAATGTTAAGGATACATTTGAACAGAATAAAACAGAAATCAGAAGAAATCTTGTCAGAGGAACAGGCTGGCTTTAGACCAAAAAGAAGTACCTCAGAACAAATCTTCAATATTAGATTACTTATCGAAAAACATCTCCAACATCAACACGATTTATACCATAACTTCATCGATTTCACAAAAGCCTTCGATCGAGTCTGGCATGAAGGCTTATGGCAAGTAATGAGAAAATTCAATTTGATACCAACATCATAGATATCATTGAAGCACTATACAAGGACGCAAGCAGTGCTGTTTTTGTAAGCAACGACATTGGAGAATTTTTTCAAAACAACTGTAGGAGTTCGCCAAGGATGTATCCTGTCACCAGTGCTCTTTAATATATATCTAGAACATATTATGCAGGAGGCTCTCTACGATTATAAATCAACCATATCGATTGGAGGCCGACCTCTGTGCAACCTACGTTTTGCTGATGATATTGATCTGATAGCTGGATCAGAATCAGAACTTCAAGACCTTACCTCTAGACTGGAGAAAGTAACAAGAACGTATGGGATGGAAATTAATATAGAAAAAAGCAAGATATTGGTGAATAGCCATAAGAAACATGTTCCGACCAACATTACGTTAAATGGGCAAACGTTAGAAGAAGTTAACACCTTTAAATATCTCGGGTCCACTATATGTAGTGATGGAAGATCAATTAAAGAAATCAAGACAAGACTTGAGATGGCCTCAGCTGCCATGACAAGGTTGAATGTGATCTGGAAAAGTAACATCAGTTTTCCTGTGAAGATCAAATTATACAAATCACTTGTATTATCTATTCTCTTGTATGGGTGTGAGGGCTGGACACTCACTGCAGATACGGAGCGAAGGATTCAGGCTTTCGAGCATAAATGTTATAGAAGAATTTTGCGCATTTGCTATAAAGAGCACAAAACAAATGTCTATGTTAGAGAGAAGATAAACACCTATGCAGGCCACCAAGAACCACTTTTGTCAATAGTGAAACGTCGAAAGCTTGACTGGTTTGGGCATGTAACTCGTCATGACTCTCTTTCGAAAACGATCCTTCAGGGAACAGTCGAAGGTAAACGGAGAAGAGGAAGGCAGAGAAAATCCTGGGCTGATAACATCAAAGAATGGGCAGGACACGGTTTTTCCACACTTGTACGCATTGCTGAGGATAGAGAGCAGTGGAGGACCCTGTCTGCTGATGCTTCCACCATGGCACCCCTACGACCCATGACGGGTTACGGGCTGAGATGAGATGATTGTTTGCTTGATGTAAAAGTCGTTTCTTTTGGGTCTCAGTTTCAGGGCACCGCATTGCGATAGCAGGATTCCAGTCAGGCGAAGAACGTCACATTCTCTTCGATCTACCTGAAATACAACCCTTTGTCAACGCCCATCCCTCTAATGGGAAATTAGCTCACGCAGTGTTTAAAGAGCCTAAGCAAAATCTGAAATTGAATTTTGCAGTGGTGGTTTCCTACTCGCCTCTTGATCACCAGTCAGAGCATTGGGGCTTCCAGTATATCTAGCAGCCCAGCGTCTTCAGCAGAATTTAAATCACCTGACTTTGTGCTTAAACAGGAGCACTCAGTCACAAATAAGAGTTCAAGCCGGCCCAACCGGATTTAACACCAAGTACGCAGGCCTAATTTCACGCGCCGGGATAATAGCGCAATGGACCATTTGTCCTAAAGTGACCTCGTCTTGGGTGTGTTTCTGGTCATTTAAAACCCCGCACGTATTAGCGGTCAGTCGGATATAGACAGAGTATCTACAACCTATCTCGTTATTAGGGTGTAACCACCAATGCATGGATAGTGTCTACAGTGTATTTAATATTGAAAATTCATCACCTATAGGAGGATATACCTAACGACATTAACTGGAGTATTGATCGTGGTTCCCCCAAAAGCGGAAGGATTGAGGATTTTTTTTGGTTTATTTATTTCTCAGGTGTTCTACAGCGGGTTTTGTGTTGGTGAATTGTTTGTCCATTGGTGTTTGAATAGATACTTGTTGACTATTGTGAATAGTGATGCCTTTTACTATGTTGTTGTGCTGATATACATTAATTTCATATATTTTTCTTCTTTAATAAATTTTTACGCATTTATTAACACGCTATTCACGACCCTTCATCCATACTTAATATTACAAGCTCTCGCTATAGTCTCTATTTTTGACAAGAGAAAAGAGATAGAGAGAGCGGGTGGTGCTTAGACTGTTTAAGTGTGTTGAGGCTTGGTGAGAGAGATAACTTTAGTGAATCCTCTTCCAGGTTGGTCTCAAGTTCACCCTATTTACACAATATCTATGTGTAATCAATAATTTTGTCAGTTCACTCTCATTGTCGATTTCACTACAATTGTCTAACTCGACAAATACTCTAACACTTTAATTCAACCACGACAGATAGCTTGACTAGGAACTTGTTCTTTTTCTTTACTGAATATTCCATACCCTAATGTTAACCTTTGACCTTTGGGTTTACTAACTTCTTTTGGGGATCTTTCTTTCTTCACAAGAGGGGAGGGCATTTTATGGGGTTATTTTCCCATGTCTGTAATATGATATATATATATATATATATATATATATATATATATATATATATATATATATATATATATATATATATATATATATATATATATGTTTGATGTCGTGAGCAGTTTATATGATAATAAACCTAACAAAACTTAATTTAATGTGTTGGTCAAACCCCTACCCATATCTGTTATCCATAGTTTGTTTTCACGTTTGTGTGTATTTGTCACAAAATTGTGTGTATGTGGGTGCAGTGTAACTTGTATTTGGTATAAGGAGAGGAAGTTCGTCTGATTTAGTCCTATAGATAGGGTGGATTAGAGAAAATACTCACTACAGAGACTGATCTCCCTCTTACACTACAAAGACTTTTCCTGCCACAGAAGTGCGTAAGAAAGTGTTATTATTATTATTTCATTTTCCATTAAGAATGTATGGACATAAGCGAGAATGTGTTTATGTAATTTTTGTATTGATGATTGATGACACATTCAAAAATACAGATTAATTGTAGACGGATTGACCGCATGAGTGAGTGTCGGTATACAGAATTTATTTATTGTTATTTATTGTTTTATTTATTTTATTTTATTATTACTTTTTTCCCCCAATTACTAGCTTGCTTATTTCAACAAAAAAAAACCGACTCATTTTTTTAAATTATGATTACATACTGTAAATGAATGCTGTTATGGTAACTTTATAATGTTGCATGCCTTTAAATTAATGCTTAAAGCATCATGTGGGAATGAAAGGATATAGTATGCAAGATTAATGAGAGTGGAAGGGCAGAATGTTAGACGGGCCTGCGCGCCCAATTCTTTACCCTTCGAAAATAAAGTTCGTTCGTTCGTTCGTTAATTCACCCTCGTGGAAAAAAAAATATTTCTTACAGCTTTATTCTCACATAGTTACTACTATCACCTCTGCTCAGACAGGACCATAAATATCGCTATACCTATCTTTTAAAAAGTACGACACAAGTCCAACACGAAAATAAGAATCTTCAACTCAAGTGTCAAGTCAATCCTATTGTATGGTTATGAGACATGGAGAACAAACAAAAAACAACAACTAAAAAGCTAAAGACTTTTATAAACGGGTGCTTGCGTAGAATAGAAAGACTGAAATGGTATGACAAAGTCACAAATGTGGAATTGATGACAAGAACCAGACAAGTGCAAGTGGAACAAGAGTTGAGAAGAAGACGCTGGCGATGGATAGGACACGCTTTAAGGAAACCTGTTGATAGCATTACAATTCAGTCCTTGTTCTATAATCCACAGGGAAAGAGAGGCAGAGGTAGACCAAAAAACACATGGAGAAGAGAACTGGAAACAAAGGTGAAAATGATGAGGAAAACATGGAAAGAGCTTGAAAGGATGGCACGGGACAGGAAGACTTGGCATGTGTTTGTTGAAGGCCTATGCTCCTCGGGGAGCTAAAGGGTATTGATGATTGATTATATCGTTGGCGAGCGTTTGAATTACTCGCTTGGCAGTCTGTACAGCTTTGCACGTACTGATGGACGTCTTCCCATCGTTTGGGCCAAAAGTAAACCTCTTTAAGATTATTCATGGTGGGTCCAACGGGAACATGTTCACCCGCTGAGGATATACGAGCCTCTTTCACAATGGAAGGTCTTTGAGAGGCACCACGAGTTGCTTGCCTTGCCTCGTCCGTCGATAAATAATTCCGTCTTCTTTGTGGAAAGTTCTAGCTGAAGCATGGGTTATATTGATCTGACTCTGTTCAGAGTACGGCGCTAGGGTTATCTCATCATTCTGCGCTTGTTGGAACTCTGCTTTACTACACAGAAGTGGTGAGTAAAGCTGTCCAAGGATGTGTGTTGGATGCTCTGCTAAAACCCTTTCTTGGTAGTTTCATCCTTTTGGTTGTCCGGGTTATGGCGAACAGAGCAATCTCGCATAAACTGTCGAATATCGTGTCGCATACCTGGCCTTTAAGTAGTTCAAGGAATCCTGTTTTACTGGGGCATACGAACATTTAATAGGATGGAGCATGGTTGAATGCGTTTCCTGCATTAGGCAGTTCCACCATGTTTACTTACAAAAGATGTTTACTTTTGGCCCAAACGTTCCGACAGGGTAATGGGACAACTAACTTCTCTTGTTCCCCACTAGTCTATACAACAAACCTTTCTCCCTGTAATATGCTCCCTGGGGAGTATGGGAGTAATTGCCATACAACTTTGAAAAGCAAGGCTTTAGGGTGTTATCATTCCTTCAGCTCCGAAATATTCGGTCTGATTAAAGATGACAACTCAGGGGCCACTACGGCATGTCCTGAGTTCTCTCTCTTTTGTGTCGGCCGGGAGTCGCGTGAGGGATCTCAAAAAAAACACATATTTCCTCTCTTAAATGAGAGGGTAGCCTAAATCATCTACAACTGTGTCATTGATTTTGCCCCGTACATATCGGGTTGAAACATCAATTTGCGCAACTGGAAGAATCATAGGCTCTATGGGAGTCCTTGAACTGTTCCACAATAATCATCAACTCTTCGTACGATTCATCGAAGATACTGAGGGACCCCCACTTCTCCAAGTAAGTTTCTAGCCTTGTAGCAAATTTTTTAAACGATTCATATTTCTACCTCATACCCTCACGGAATTTACTACGAAAAGTCTCTGCATTTAGCTGAAAACGCTGAAGCAGGGCCTTCTTCAACATGTCGTAGTTGTTCTGTTCTTCCGTGGGCATTTTGAGAAACACATCAAAAGCAGATCCCCTAAGCCTCTGTGATAGCTTCATGTTGTATCTCTCCTTCTCCAAGCCATATGTAGCAAAGGATTCAAACATAGAGAGATAGATGACAATTTCCTCAGAAGCCTCTGAGTAGACATCTAACTGGAAGGATACTGCACGTGGCGCCACCGCATGAGAGATGTTTCCCCCATCGCTCCCTTAAGTACTGCCTGACCCGCCATTGTTAGAACTAGAATCAAATCTTCTTACTTCGATCTTCAATTCTTTCAACTTAAGGGCGTGGGCTCTGTCGGCGTCCTTCTCGGCTCTGTCGGCCTATTCCCTGGCGAATTCCCTCTCGACCTGTTCATTTTCCTTAACGAATGCCATTTCGGCCTGTTCCTTTTATCTCTCTTCGGCTTCATGCTTCCTTTGTTTTTCCTTCTCTTTGGCTTGGGCCTTTTCGTGCTCTCTGGACATCATTCTCTTTTTCCTTTCAGCCGCTTTCTCTACTTTTATCCGTTCCTTGTCTTCTTTCACAGAAGTGGCTACAAACTCGAATAATTCTCTGCATGATCTCTTTCGCAATACTTAGGTAAAATGTGTAGAGATTTTGGGCTCTGCCATTCTGAGCAAAAAGTCTGTTTACTAAGCTACACAAATTTACAATTGCTACTTAACTTGTAAATTCAAAATTACAACACTGAGTTAGCCACACCAAGTGAACTTATTATTTAACTTTAACTTTTACTTTTGTTACAAAAAAATTGTGTTACTCTTTCTGATTATTCAATTATTCTTTATAAAATTTATTTTACTGTTATTTGTGAATGGACCGTATGCCCAGTCTTACTATAAATACACTCTTAACGATATTCTTTCAGTTAATCTGAAATGTATGTCAATCACGTCTAGGGAATTATCTAGACAGGTTCTATAATCCTGGACGAGGTCCGAAATTTGTCACGGAATTGCCTCCACTGCTTTGCAGCAGTGGTCCAACGGTGGCAAAAACTCAAGAGTAACTAATATGGGTCTTCAAAGGTGTCTACCTACGCACGAGATTACTTTTGGCAGAGTTGTATATAGAAGGATAATAACGCTTCTATCTCAAGGGAATATCTTAAGATATTTTAGAAGTAAAAAACAATGCTGCTTTGGGCAGGGCAATTGTTAACTTGTATCTGATGCGCCGCCTCTTATGAAGAATTAAGCAATTATTAATTTTAGCTCGTTCAAGCCCCCACCCTAATTTACTCAGTGGAATTCTTATGTTTCTGGTATAGCTCTGTTTCGAGTGTATTTAGTAAACTAACTGAGACAATAATGCAGTACTTTCAAAATGATTAAATCGACGTTAAATTTGTATACTTACAAATAACATATTTAATAATCAACTGAGTTTTAACAGTGTTTAAAAAAAATTGAATAATCTTTAACAGAAAATATGGGGTGGGGGTCACCTTATTTTGTGTCAGGAAACCAAAAACTCAGGAGGGTATTTGTTTCTTTCTTTTTTCATGATACTAGTGACATCAATTGGTATCAATTGGTTGTACTATCTGTTAAACAAGTGTGGTATAAGTGGCCTTCAATCAAAGCTAAACACCAACAGCAGGTGGGTCTTAACAGATGCTAGACCATCTTCGTAATTACCCCACGATACTATGAGGGACGTATTGTGGCCAACAGCAGACGTGTCCAATGACGAGAGTGAACCAATCCATAACCTGCAAAGAACAAGCATCGGCTTGAGCAGAAACCAACCGACATCTTACTGGCAGCTAAGTACCCAGTTAAAGCTGAAAAGTGAACTTTTTTTCATGAAGATAATTGGAAAGAGAAGACACACTATCGAGATCATCCCCCGTGATGAAATTTTAAAGACTCCATCTAATTCACACCATCCTTATTTATTTTACTATTGTTAACGATAACTGACTATTAGATTGCATTATCTGTAAATATACACATTTATATTTGATTTAGTCATTTTGAGTGAACTGCACCCATATGTCTCAGTCATTTTAAATAATTGTAACAGAGCTATTAAAGTAATATTTTATTGAGTTAAATCAGTTTGGGGTTCATCAGAACGAGCAAAATCCTTACTCATAGAAGGTCAGAGAAGATATAAAGTTTACACGGCCTGGGTCCTATCAGCTATAGGACTTGTTTTCTTAAATTCCTATGAGGCTTCCTAGGATTGAACACCATTCTGTTATTCACATCTTTGCCAAGAGTAATCTTGAGCGATAGGTAGACACCTTTGAAGACCCTCAGTAGATAATCTGAATTTTGGGCACTGTTGGACCATCACTGCACAGCAAGGGGGGTAAATCCCGTGACAATATGCATGTATGTATGTATGTACATACGTATGCATGCATGTTAAAAATTGTTAAACCATCTCTCTTCAGCAGCAGCAGAGGTTCATCTAAATCAGGCACCGTAAAACCTGATTTAACAATAATAAACCAAGTGAGCAAAACTGCAATGACTACAACCACGAAAGACAGCTCCAAAACTCAGAAATGAGGTATCTGAGGAAGGTGGTTGAAGTAACAAGAAGAGACATGGTCGGCAACCAGACGGTACGGCAATGTCTAAAAACCAAACCCCTGCAGACTCAAGTAGAACAGTCCCAACTAAGATAGTTTGGCCATGTCTGCAGAATGGGAGAAGATCGGCTTCCGCGACAAGCATGGGAAAATAAGAGCCAGGGATCCAGACCTCCAGGACGACCCAGAGTCCGCTATGAGGACAACATTAGACAGTCTTTGAAGGACTAGAATGGAACCAGGCCAGGAGAAAGACAGCCGATAGGATAGTATGGTTCTCTCTCTACCAAACTTCTACACCTCATGGTAGAATTGGAACGACTAAATAAGTAGTAAAAGCAACAATGCTTTTCTAGTAAAAGTAGCAATGATGCTTATTTAGATGCCTTGTTACCGACATCAATTCGATAAGTACTATCGAGTGAGTGCGGAAATTAACGAATTATGCTATCGTACTTATCGTACTGATAATTGGTAATTTAAGACATGTAAATGCAAAGTGTTTGAGTGGATTGATGTCTATGGGACTGAGGAAATTTGAAGCCAGAATATTATGCAAATATATTAGCACCAGTGCAATCATATTGTCGAACAGGATATGGATATAGAAGTTTAAAGTAAAAAAAACCACCCATATTAATATAATGGAGACATTTATCATACTTTAGTTGACTCTAATCGCCTATGCGATATGTTGTGTTGTTATACCACACTTGGTGTTGATTTCAATGTATCTGTCACACAGTTATACTGGATGGGGCCCCATTTCTCCCATCGCTACAGCATGGTGGGGATGGCCTATGGAATGTTGTCAAGAAGGTCTCCAGAAATCGGACAAGAAGAAGAAAAGGTGAATGCTCTCCACTAGATAATGTTTTCTAATAAATTATGTGATATTTTTCTATATCCCTACGACATTATTTATTTCCTTATAATCTCGATAAAGAAAGAGCTCATAACTCCAAAAGTAAAGATTTTTGACTGTATGTAAATTTTTAACACAGACAGGACGAGTGATGCATTAAATAACTAAGCAATGATCAACGCAGCTATGCAGTTTATATATATACATATTCTATTAGTAGAAAGTAACAAGGATAATGGCAAAAGACCATTAGCATACAGATGAAATGTAAATATTACGTTAAATAAATATTATAGTGAAACTAGGTAAACAACAAAATAATGATGGGATATATTAAGCGTTACTGCACTGCTGACAAATCTAAACTGTCCATAAATCTTTCAAATTTCTTGACTGCATGAGTATGCACAGGTATGCACGGAAAGTCCAGTGTAGATGTCCTTTCCACTGTGAATGTTATCTCCAAGACGAGTACGTGTTCTACGCTGTAAGATCTTGAATATGCAGATGACATTGCACTATTCGCACATTCACATCAACACATCCAAGAAAAAAGGCCAGACTGAATAAGTATAGCCAGCTGGCGGGTCTGAACATCAACCTAAAGAACACAGATGTCATGACACTCAATGTGGGCAATCCTGAGCCCTTTACAATAAGGAACCAGACGCTGAAACAGACAGACAGATTTGTATACCTAGGATGTATAATAACGCCGGCTGGCGGAACAAAGAAAGATATCAACAACATAATAAATAAAGAGAACAGCCTTTGCTAGTCTAAACAACATCTGAAAGTCCTCCACTACAGCACAAATACCAAATTAGGATTATATGAGAGCTGTGTACTTTATGTGTTTCTCTATGGTACGGAATGCTTAGGAATAACAGAGAAGGAAATGACGAAACTGGGCTCTTTCTACACAATCAGCCTTTGGAAGTTAATCCGAATCTTTTGGCGGAATGTCATCACCAATTAAGAACTGCTTACTCGAAGCAAACACGAGAACATGAACACCACCATAGCAGGCAGGCGCTGGCCACGTCCTCAGAAGAGAACTCGATGCCATCATAAGAAAAACTATGCTATGGACCCCGTAAAGACAGCGAAAGAGAGGGCAACCCAGAAAGACTTCGTGGAGAATTGTCGAGGTCGAGATGCAAAAAATGAACGAGAGCTGGAGTACTGCACCATGGATGGCCATCAACCGAGCAAAGTGGAAGCAGTTTGTTGCCGCCCTACAGGACGCGACCAGGCGTGATGACGACAGTCTGTGGCTAATGATTAAAAAAAAGAAAGAAGAAGGGTGCATATTGCTAAAACTTGTGTACATGTAATAAGAACTTGTAAGATGTAATGTGCCTCGGCGCTTGAGAATGTTCTCTAGCGTCGGCAACCTGTTGATGAGAACTTGTAAGATGTAATGTGTCTCAGCGCTTGAAAATTTCTCTAGCGTCGGCTACCTGTTGATTTGGCAGGAAACTGACTTTTGTCTGATCTTAAAGAGGCCCTAATTTAACTGGAGCTTTTCACGAATTGATTATCTGGTAGCAAGTATATTTCGGGCTATGACGCTTGACTGAATGAAATTATATCGTGCAATACACAGTTAGAGTAGATGGATTAACTTCATGCACTGACGCATTGAGTAGCTTAACTTGATTTATGCTATAAGCTTTTAGTTCATTTGAACTTGTATATATATATATATATATATATATATATATATATATATATATATATATATATATATATATATATATATATATGTGTGTGTGTGTGTGTGGTAGGGTGGGCGAGATGATGATGATGATTATATTGTGATATGATTGATCACTCTCTTTTCACACTCGCACCGACCCGAACAACAATAAAACTCTTGATTCTAGAGGCAGGGGCTGTATTTATTTTTACAACCCATTCAGTGACTAGGCAAACATTAAACAAATAAACCAACGAACATAACAAAACAAAACACCCAACAGTGCTCGATTGCTAATCTGAAGAAGCAAACAAAGCAACGAATAGTTAAAATCATAGTTAAATAATGATACTCTCACCTGCCAAACAGTCCTTCCATGCCACCTGACACCCTCAACTATCACACACGCACACACTCATGCGTGTCGTCCAATGCGACTGGTAAGGTGTTGTGCATGAGGCTGGCAATCTCACCATGTAACATCGGTTGCTACCAAAACCACTACTGCAAGAGCACACACTCAGCTATCCCACACACACACACTCATGCATGTTGTCCAATGCGACTAGTAAGGTGTTGTGCATGAGGCTGGCAACCTCACCGTGTAACATCGGTTGCTACCAAAACCACTACTGCAAGAGTACACACTCAGCTATCACACACTCATGCATGTCGTCCAATGAGACTAGTCTGGTGTTGTGCATGGGGCTGGCAATCTCACCATGTAACACAGATTGCTACCGAAACCACTACTGCAAGGGCACACTCAACTATCACGCACACATACTCATGCATGTCATCAATGAGACTAGTATGGTGTTGTGCATGAGGCTGGCAATCTCACCATGTAACACAGATTGCTACCGAAACCACTACTGCAAGGGCACACTCAACTACCACACACACATACTCATGCATGTCGTCAATGAGACTAGTATGGTGTTGTGCATGAGGCTGGCAATCTCACCATGTAATACAGATTGCTACCGAAACCACTACTGCACGAGCATAGGAATACTTCATGAGGAGGCAAACCACACTGGTGGCCCCTTGCTCCCTCAGGAGCGGAGAAGAGAAATATATAACTCCAAGTGAGCCCACGTGCTCTCACAAACCATTCTAAACATAACCATAATTAAATAATAATAACATGGACATAAAATAATATTCTTCAACTACATGTACATCAAATACTCTCAATAATAAGAGTAAACCACCACCTCGAACTGATCCATCTCAATATTCGTCACTGCCCTCTGAACATGTCGTAAGTGACGACTGGTGCGCTTGGTAACAAGCGTGTCGTATATGACCCCTGATGAGATTGGGAACTCATCACACGAAACACTTCGTTACCGTCACCGAAACAACCACAGCAATAGCATCAAAATGCTTATTGTGGGCCTGTAATGGACACCAGCTGCATTGGTGTTTCCATGCTCCGCCGGGAGCAAACAGAAAAACAGCTGTCTCAACGTGCCTTATGCCTTACGCACGCTCTCCAGAAATCTAAATATATATTCTCACCTCAAAGTAACCCACCAAAGATATACAGTAGAATCATCAACAAACGTGAAATACCAAAGAATAAAATATAATTATTCTTGACTTAACAACTAGAACTAGTCATCACATAAAGGAAATTTACCACGAAAACTCTCTCTTCTATTACTGGGGAAAATTACATTTAACCTACTTTCACCCACGTGTCGATTCACGCGATATAAAACTGCGTAACATTAAATGATAACTAAGAGTGTTAAATGCAGACTCCTTGGCGTCTTCTTTTACGCACGGTCATCAACACGTGGTTCTCCCGGTTGCCATCTTCCCAACTAGTTAATATTATCTAAATTCCAGTTTCTGATAACATTTCTGTCCAGTTTCATGTACAAAATACTTTCATACTATCTTCGCCTTTCTTGCCCGGTCTGATGACTGAAATAATCGCTCTTACAGCCGCAATCTGGACTTAGCATGCCTAATAAAACCTATCAAACATTATTTTCACTCATCTATATCATAATACCCTAAAAAGACATTTCCTTTGGGAACACATCTATCTATTTATTTCACTAAACATTAAAACAGCCTCACGCTGAATATAACTTCAAAAGCTACAGGGAAATAATGGTAATTTCACTAGGAAATAATATAATCTGCTTTTAAATCAAACTCACGTGTCATGTCTTCGTTCCTCTTCTACCGACACAGGGCTAGCCTAACTTCGTTTCTTCTCTCTGGGCGGTTCTTGCAAAATCGGCCCGTCCGCCGGCCGCTATCTCTTTTATAAGCCCAGGTCGAATCACTCAATTTACTGCGCGCTAGGCGTATTGATTTGGCCGCATACATAACACTCGCGATATTGCTTTAGAAGGCCCGAAAACAGAAATATACACAACTATTTCTAGAGCAAAAACACACTTCTACACCACAACCTAATTTTTAGGCATTATTATGGCCTAGTCATCAATCTTCTTCTTTATCTCGTCAGAATTTTTACATACTAGCGTGCTGCGCGCACTACTAAAATATGTGGGCGATAAAAATGCCTTGAACATGAAGGGGGCGTCTTTCCGGCCCCATCACATATCTCCCTCCTAATTTTGTTGTCGTCCCGACAACATCACTACCTCTGACGCTTCAGTCGAAATCTCTCAGATCGTTGATGCTGCACAGGACTCTTTATGAGCGGCGATGCTTTAGGCTGAGCTTCTGTAATAGGTACAGCCCGGCTGGGGACCCTCTTGGTCGTCATGTTCCTACGTTGTCAGACTGGCAGTTGCTGTGGTCTAGAAGACTCGCTCACCTGTGCCGCGTCGCTGTCTGCCCGTGACATCTGCCTGTCAGTGCTTGCAGCTGTCGACTTTGAAGGGAGATCACTCTTGACGTGTTTTCCACTCATTTTGTGTGGACGGTGGGTTACGTTCCCCACAATCTGCCTTTGATGAGTCTCCTCTGCTGAACCTTGATTTGCACTCCCTCCTATCTGCTTTGGACGGGTTTCCTCCCCTAGACAACGGCCAATTCTCTCGGCGCCCTTAGTGTGACAGTTGTCGTTGCCATCTCTTGGCTTGCGCCCTAAAGGCAACCTGGTTGTGACAGTCCGTCTAGGGAAAGAGCTCTTTGTGGAACAGGTGGCTATCAAATGTTCAGTTGACTTGCATCTAAAACATCGTTTGGGAAGAGGGCCTGGGGGGCACTTGGCTGCCATGTGGTCTGACAGGTCTCCACAATTGTAGCATCTTATCTTTCTGGGCTTCCTCTGTGCCATGGGTCGCTCCCTGCTACCCTTACACTCTTGACCGCCAATGCCGCATACATAAATTGCTTCCAAGCCCTGGACCGATGGTTTGCTGTCAAACTCTACTCGTTCATTCCTCGCCAGACTCCGGAATCCCTTTCTGAAGATCTTGGTTTGATGTACGAATACATCAATACCTCCATCATCTGGCGTGATGAACCCCCATCCCCTGTGGACATTATACCACTTGTAAACTCCTTTTCGCCTTGTCGGTGCAGCTGCGTTTATTGGTGCTGTCAGCTCACAGCTTTCCTTGACAACAGCCTGACTTTCACATACAAGAAGGTCTAGTTGAGGTTCTTGCGGACACACCTCGTCGTCTTGCGTTGGCTGTTCCCGCGGACACACCTCGTCGTCTTGCGTTGGCTGTTCCCGCGGACACACCTCCTCGTCTTGCGTTGGCTGTTCCCGCGGCTGGCATGGTGCTCTCTTTCTCTGCACCTCCTCTTGTGCTGGCGAACTGGCCTGTGACATCTGTGCTAACTGGAATTATAAAAGAGATAATTCTGCTTTGAGTGCCTCCTCTTCACTGTGGGCTTCTGGACTTGCTATCTGCACCAGTGTCTCTGGCTTTTTTCCTCCCAAGAAAACAGAACATTCCCTAGACCCCTGACTCCCGGCCTGGAAATTCCTGGTCATCTCACTGACTGGTGATTGCTCGCTGTAGGCTCTTTCTATTATCATGAGTAACTGCTCACGGCTGGCCTTGGCTCCGCCATGTATCCGTAATTCTCTAGATACCCATGGTGTAACGTTGTTCCAGATCATGTCTAACTTGTCTTCTGCCCAAAAAGGTGCCACCTTCCACGCGGCTTCTACATCTTCCACAAACTCTTGCCAAATGGGACTCCCCTCTCCACTAAATAACCTTATCTCTGGCCCCTTCACGTACACTACCTTCACAGGTGCATTGGTCGAAGCCATCTTGATGCAAGACTGCACTGCTGGGTGTTTACAATATTTGTTCGTTTGCTGTTTGCTCAGTGTCACTGTCTGCCTTATCCTGCCGACGACGCCTATTGCGATAGGGTGGGGCGAGATGATGATGATGATTATATTGTGATATGTTTGATCACTCTCTTTTCACACTTGCACCGACGCGAACAACAATAAAACTCTTGATTCTAGAGGCAGGGGTTGTATTTGTTTTTACAACCCATTCAGTGACTAAGCAAACATTAAACAAATAAACCAACGAACATAACAAAACAAAACACCCAACAGTGCTCGATTGCTAATCTGAAGAAGCAAACAAAGCAACGAATAGTTAAAATCATAGTTAAATAATGATACTCTCACCTGCCAAACAGTCCTTTCATGCCACCTGACACCCTCAACTATCACACACGCACACACTCATGCGTGTCGTCCAATGCGACTGGTAAGATGTTGTGCATGAGGCTGGCAATCTCACCGTGTAACATCGGTTGCTACCAAAACCACTACTGCAAGACCACACACTCAGCTATCCCACACACACATACACACTCATGCATGTCGTCCAATGAGACTAGTATGGTGTTGTGCATGAGGCTAGCAATCTCACCATGTAACACAGATTGCTACCGAAACCACTACTGCAACAGCCCACGCTCAGCTATCATACACACACACACTCATGCATGTTGTCCAATGCGACTAGTAAGGTGTTGTGCATGAGGCTGGCATCCTCACCGTGTAACATCCGTTGCTACCAAAACCACTACTGCAAGAGTACACACTCAGCTATCACACATTCATGCATGTCGTCCAATGAGACTAGTCTGGTGTTGTGCATGGGGCTGGCAATCTCACCATGTAACACAGATTGCTACCGAAACCACTACTGCAAGGGCACTTTCAACTATCATACACACATACTCATGCATGTCATCAATGAGACTAGTATGGTGTTGTGCATGAGGCTGGCAATCTCACCATGTAACACAGATTGCTACCGAAACCACTACTGCAAGGGCACACTCAACTACCACACACACATACTCATGCATGTCGTCAATGAGACTAGTATGGTGTTGTGCATGAGGCTGGCAATCTCACCATGTAATACAGATTGCTACCGAAACCACTACTGCACGAGCATAGGAATACTTCATGCGGAGGCAAACCACACTGGTGGCCCCATGCTCCCTCAGGAGCGGAGAAGAGAAATATATATCTTCAAGTGAGCCCACGTGCTCTCACAAACCATCCTACACATAACCATAATTAAATAATAATAACATGGACATAAAATAATATTCTTCAACTACATGTACATCAAATACTCTCAATAATAAGAGTAAACCACCACCTCGAACTGATCCATCTCAATATTCGTCACTGCCCTCTGAACATGTCGTAAGTGACGACTGGTGCGCTTGGTAACAAGCGTGTCGTATATGACCCCTGATGAGATTGGGAACTCATCACACGAAACACATCGTTACCGTCACCGAAACCACCACAGCAATAGCATCAAAATGCTTATTGTGGGCCTGTAATGGACACCAGCTGCATTGGTGTTTCCATGCTCCGCCGGGAGCAAACAGAGAAACAGCTGTCTCAACGTGCCTTACGCCTTACGCACGCTCTCCAGAAATCTAAATATATATTCTCACCTCAAAGTAACCCACCAAAGATATACAGTAGAATCATCAATAAACGTGAAATACCAAAGAATAAAATATAATTATTCTTGACTTAACAACTAGAACTAGTCATCACATAAAGGAAATTTACCACGAAAACTCTCTCTTCTATTACTGGGGAAAATTACATTTAACCTACTTTCACCCACGTGTCGATTCACGCGATATAAAACTGCGTAACATTAAATGATAACTAAGAGTGTTAAATGCAGACTCCTTGGCGTCTTCTTTTACGCACGGTCATCAACACGTGGTTCTCCCGGTTGCCATCTTCCCAACTAGTTAATATTATCTAAATTCCAGTTTCTGATAACATTTCTGTCCAGTTTCATGTACAAAATACTTTCATACTATCTTCGCCTTTCTTGCCCGGTCTGATGACTGAAATAATCGCTCTTACAACAGCAATCTGGACTTAGCATGCCTAATAAAACCTATCAAACATTATTTTCACTCATCTATATCATAATACCCTAAAAAGACATTTCCTTTGGGAACACATTAAAACAGCCTCACGCTGAATATAACTTCAAAAGCTACAGGGAAATAATGGTAATTTCACTAGGAAATAATATAATCTGCTTTTAAATCAAACTCACGTGTCATGTCTTCGTTCCTCTTCTACCGACACAGGGCTAGCCTAACTTCGTTTCTTCTCTCTGGGCGGTTCTTGCAAAATCGGCCCGTCCGCCGGCCGCTATCTCTTTTATAAGCCCAGGTCGAATCACTCAATTTACTGCGCGCTAGGCGTATTGATTTGGCCGCATACATAACACTCGCGATATTGCTTTAGAAGGCCCGAAAACAGAAATATACACACCTATTTCTAGAGCAAAAACACAATTCTACACCAAAACTTAATTTTTGGCATTATTATGGCCTAGTCATCAATCTTCTTCTTTATCTCGTCAGAATTTTTACATACTAGCGTGCTGCGCGCACTTCTAAAATATGTGGGCGATAAAAATGCCTTGAACATGAAGGGGGCGTCTTATATATACTGAAGCACATTAAAAACGCACCACCTGTATAATCCAGGAACAGAGTGTGAAATGTAAATATAAGTGTTTACATGTTTACATATTTGGAATCTTTATTCATTTTCCTATGCATCCATGCTGATCATTAATTTGTACATTTGATTGTTATGAAATTCATTGCATTCTGTGCAGGCAAGGGAGAAAACCAAAAATGCAACCACTAAAAAAATGCATTCACACTATCCTCAGTATCTGGTAAGTCCACCGTGTGCTTGCAAACAAGCGTGGCAGCGGCTCCGCATGGAACGCACAAGTCTCTAATGGAAATTCCGGGGAATCAAGTCCCATTCACGTGTAAGAGCAGCTTCGAGCTGTTGCAGATTAGCTGGAGAACCTTGCCTGTAGACTCTGCGTCCAAGCGCGTCCCACAGATGTTCTGTAGGGGACATGTGTGGTGATAGGGCAGGCCAATCAATCGTCACAATGTTCTGCTGCCGTAGATATTGCTGCGTAATGCATGCGGTGTGCGCACGTGCGTTATCCTGCTGGAGAAGCTGCAAGTCTGGTGATGCGTGATGCCATATGATGATGGATGGTATCCGCATGTCTGGTTTTGTGTAGTGTGCAGATGTGTTCAGTCAAACAATGTTCATACAAAAATAACAGGGCAATCCACATAGGACGTCAGTAAACTCACGACGTATAAAGTCAATGATTCTTGAAACAGCCGTTGACGTTTTTCTTCATTGTTTATTGTGGACGCCACAGTGACAAAATGGTTACGCGAATATGTAGACACATCAAACAGTCATTATCACAGCAACATTCAATACAGCAATAGACGGTAGACAGCATTACAATGATGAGTCAGATGCATGTTATATTTCATAGTGCTGTAAATGTAGTCAGGTGAAAAACTCCATCCTTTTCTATAACAGCCAGGAGATAACCAGATGTATGAGATCAGTTCACTCTCCTTAATCTGACTTCAGCAAGACAGACACGTCTGCCGAAGTATAAATAATGTCCTCAAAAATATCCTCTAGATAACAAAGGTTTTTCAAACCTAGTTCAGGTAACCAAGTAGCAAGTAATAGTCCTTGGGACCTGCATCAACCGATGCAGCACAATACAGCGACATGTGAGCTAGGAAAACATCTCGTGACGACGACTTTCGAAGACAGGCTATGAACCAGAAATCGCTCACGACCAAAAATCGATAGAGTTAATGAAAATGTTAATTTACCTTGCCTTCAGGAAATACACAGAAATATTATGCCTCCCGGCATGTGCAAATACACTAGAGGTATTATCTCGAATAAACGAAATATCCATTAAGAGGACTACACATCCCTGACAGAACAAAAAATAGCGGAGATCCCCTCTTCAACGAGGCATCTCTTTCGCCATTCAAATCGCTCACTCCACTAGTGGTGGGCGGAAACCGATCGACCAAAAAGCAAGACCAGTCATGCGCAGTCCGGCGCGAAAAATGACCACAGCTCAAAAACTCAACTGCATTCAATACCAACGCGAGAAGACAAATGCTTACCGAGAAAAGTAACTATAAATTTTAAGCAGTTGTTGCCCTTGCGTTATAAAATAGATATTGTAATAAAATGATGTTGCGAGAATTTATCACGCAACATCTGGATAATTTGTGAACGCAGGAGCAACCAATGCATCCAGAACCTCATCTCGATATGTCACAGCATTAACATTTCTACGGAAGACGTGAAGAGGCAAGCGATGGTGAAAACTGAATCCTCCCCAAATGTGAATACTGCCACCTCCAAATCGGTTGTGCTGACGAACACAGCAATCTGCAAAGCGCTCTCCACACCGTCGCCAAATCCGCATACGTCCATCTGCAAAGGATATGTTGAATCTGCTCTCGTCTGTGAATAGGACAGCATACCACTGCAGTCTAGTCCATCTGACATGTTGCTCTGCTCATTGCAGGCGCTGCTGACGATGTTAGTGAGTCAAATTTGGCCCAACATAAGGTCGGCTTGCAGTAAGGCCTGTATGATTGTATCTCTGAGTCGTCGTATGACTGTCATTCGAGAGACTTGCCCACGTCTACCCACTATTGTTCTTGCTGTTTGACTTGCCGGGAGAGAACGATTCCCTAGGTGACTCAGCACAATATGACGATCTTGCGCAGGGATAGTAACTCGTGGTTGGCCACTCCGAAGTCTATCCTGGGCACTGCCATTGGTTCCGTAACGTTCACTGAGACGTACAATAGTGCTGTGGTGGCAATTCATCCTTCTGGCAATGGCCCGCGAGCTCATTCCGGTCTCCAACATACCAATGGTTCGTTGGCGGTCGTTTTCAGATAGTCGTGGCATTTAAAGCACATGTACTGGGTGTTTTGTCTCAACGGCCTTTTTATACCGAGTATACTGCCACAACGCGTACACATTTTCAGGGTCATAGCTGTTGAGAATCGTGTTGCACGTGTAACTTTCATTGTTTTCATGTAGTCTGTACACAAACCCGTGGGTTGAATCATGCACTTTCCATTCCAGCAGCCATTCGCTCTCTACCTCATAACAAACACTGGAAAAATCCATGCCCACACTTTCTTTTCAGCTTCTCGGCATCTGTATATATATATATATATATATATATATATATATATATATATATATATATATATATATATATATATATATATATATATATATATATTTATATATATAATAATATATATAATATATATATATATATATATATATATATATATAATAGTGGTGCGTTTTTAATGTGCTTCAGTATATATATATATATATATATATATATATATATATATATATATATATATATATATATATATTTATATATATATATAGTTATATATATGTTTGAACTTGATAAACAGATGCATAAAATACTGCACCACCGAGGTATGCAAACGCGGGCGTGGATTTTTTTCTTTGTAACATAATAAACAAAGGATGTCTTATCTCGTGAATTCTGATATACAGACGGAGGCTTTCCTAGCTTCTATTTTGTTTAACACCAAACACGTAGTGTATAAATTCACATTTCTGCATGACTGAAGACACAAAGTGGATTATTAAGTTTCCAATTTTTTTATTAGAATTTGACGTTCTGTTTATCTTATTCCTCACGGTCGCTTCTTCATAAATGATCACTCTCTTTTTAGTTCTCATATTTAAAGTATGCATGAGGCACACATGACAGCGTTAAATATAGTTAGCATGAAGGTGTGTGCGCCCATGTCAATCTCTAGTGATGATCTAGATGAAGGTAGTGCATATAACTTTACATTACTTCTTTACATTAACGTCATAAAATTGTGTGAAGGGAATAATGTATGAATCAACTAACCCTTAAAAAACAGAAGGAATGAAAAAGAACAGCAGTATTTCTGAAATTAGCTATTTGATTAACGTTAAAAAGAATCACTAATAATGAGAAAGAAAAATTAATTATTTTTCTAAAGTCGTAAACCTCGTTTTTCCCTTTCACGAATTCTTAAAGAACACATTAAAAATTATATTCCACTGGAATTAAATTATAATCCGCACTGGAACGAAATTAAGGAACAGGCTAGGCTCAGGGGCCGTCTTCCATTACGCTCCGCTGATATAAAACGTACTGAACTCATCGGTTTTCCAAGGTATGTTTTTGGATTGCCAATGTGTGACAATTCTAGGGCTGTCTCAGATAGCTCCGTCTTTGGATCTAAACATCTGAATGCTCGCTTGCCAGTTCAGTTCTCCTGAATCGCTAATAGTTAGTGAGTTCTCGTAACAAACTCTACAGGTCCGTGCTGGATATCCAGTGAGAAGAACATACAAGGCTTGTTATTGCCTTTCTCTCCCCTCCCCCCCCCTCCTACGCCCCCCCCCCCCCCCCCCCCCAATAAGAAAAATTATGTTCTCCTTTGTTACGGAGTTATTTCCTTTGCGGCTTTGAGTAAACTTCTTGGTGCACAGTCTATTGTTTTATTGTCGTCTGTCTCGCCATGTAAACAACATCTAAGTTTCTTAGCGCCGACAATGGTATACAATCTCATTACAGGCACGTCTTGCGTATCTCTTCCATACGGCTTAGCCTCGCAAAGCCTTTGTTTTCGACCTTCTCTGCTGACATGCTATTGTATCCCAAACGCTCTGACACTGGGATTAAGTTGTCAAACGAATTCTCATACCGCTTAGGTTGCAATGGCCCGCGATAGATAATAGCGTCTAATGACCCAGTTGTCCTGACCGATAAAGTTTTATCAATCACTTAAGATAGGAAATCTGTAAGCTACACTTTGAGTACACGATGTGATTAAAGAATACTGATAGAGCCAAGAGGGATCAAATAAAATGAAAACAATGATGAAAACGGTAAAAGGCGATGGAAAATATGACTACACCATAACAGTATCACACAACTACATGTTTAAATATTTTACGAAGAGTAATGGTTCTAATATGTATATGTAGGATATGAACATAATCGATGCAAAAACACACACACAACACCAGTATAGCACTAAATGAAATGCGTTCCGCATTGTTGTGAATTCTAAGGATTCTCCTATTCGGTGTGTTGTATGTATTACATCATATCAGTATATGTCAATGCATTTTTTGGAGAATAAAGATTCTGATATGTATGTTTGTATGCACTTATGTGAATGAATGTATATATATATATATATATATATATATATATATATATATATATATATATATATATATATATATATATATATATATATATATATATATTTATATTTATATTTATATTTATATTTATATTTATATTTATTTATATTTATTTATATTTATATATTTATATATTTATATATTTATATACTCATATATACAGTATATACATATATATACATATCTACATATATATTTAAACAAAAAAATTTACAGCACATGGTTTACTAATTGAAAGACAAACAATGTGAATGCCATTGATTCTGAACATTTTGTTAACAGCGACGTAAATAATAAAGTTTCCAATGCTGTTAATGCAAAATAAGAACAGTTTAGCTAACTCCAATACTTTTTTAAACGCATAATCTTTATCAAGCAGATTAATGTTACCAACATATGCAATAATAAAACCAAAGCCACTACATACGATGTATAGTAAACAAACGCTGATTAAAGTTTTTGTTGTCCTGGATACTGGCTTTTGGGAAGTTAATTTGCTTTTTAGAGTTCCTCCAACAGATGTCATTTTTCTGCGTCGGTTAGTCACTAAATTGACCTTGACTCCAATTATAATACAACCGATGGTTACGAGAACAATTGGTACGATTCCTGTTACGTTGTTAAGGATGTTCTCAAAGACCTCAACTGCTCCAGCTCTTAATTCATGGTAATAGAGATCAGAAAAGAAAATACGTCCAATTGGAATGCCTTTAATGATAATCTGCTTAAAATGTGACCACAAGACCACCTGGTAAATAACGGACACAGTACTAAATACAAAAAGACAAGAAAGCATTAACATTGTTCGTAGCGGCGTCACAATGAAGCGGAATTTTAGTGGAAAAAAAATGGCAACTATACGCTCTCCTGTAATTAATGCAGGAATTATCATAGAGCAATGAACTCCAGTAAAGTGTAAGCTGGAGAAAATTATGTACATTACATAAAGAATGTAATTAACGCTTTCTGAGAATTTGAAGCCCACGGGAACATTTTCCGTCATAATATACTGAGAAAAGTTACATAAACCTGTTAGAAGCAAAATATCAGATACAGCCAATGCAACAAGCAGTATGTTTGAAGATTTCCTGAATCCCTGACGTGTCAATATGACAATGCTGGTCAAGTTTCCAACTATTCCTAAAATACCAGTACTGGGGTATATCACGTAATAAAAAACCCAAACTATATATTCGAGAGTTTCGTTACTGACAAGTACCGGATTTGTAGGTAAGACTGTAACTGCAACCACTAAGCTTGTGTTTTTCAACATTTTTATCTGTGTACAGGTTTATTCTGACAGTACTGAGTTCATATAAATATATATTCTAATTTTTGTTCGTGGGAATGCTATTGTGGGAAACGTATACAGTGTTTTTGCTATTAGTGATGTTAATTTTCACGAACAGAGAATATAAGCACGGCTAGTGTCTGTCTTCTAATTCAGTAACAAACAGAATGTCCTGAATTAACTAGTATGTGCTGTCAAGACAATAATCACGGATGTGTTCCTTACTTAATTTAAGTTTCCCCGATAACTTTGAAAACTGTTAGCCTTTATCTCAATAACCAACGATTAAAAATTATATCAGAGTGTTACACGCATACCTGGCTACTAGTTTATATTAAACAAAATAACACACCGCTATTGTTTAAGCTAAGGGTATTCAATATATTAACACACCACTGTTGTTTAAGCAAAGTGCATTCAATATAATAACACACCGCTATTGTTTAAGCAAAGTGTATTCAATATATCATCATTAATGATCATTTATATTTTAAGTAAATTTAATGATGAAAACGTTGAAGTCAGAACTTGCACCAGTTTTTTTTTTTTTTTAACATTTAGGCATTTAAAGTGATGACGTTATTACGCGTTCATTAAAACTGGGAGTAAGAAAAACACAGAGGAGATATTCTTTGCACTGAAGTAATAGGTGGCCTTTACACTTCAATACAAAGTGTGGTTTCTTCACAAAAATAACAATCGTCCAATCAAAGCGATTTCGGTTAAGTATGAACGCGCTTATTCTATAATTTCGAACCCCGTTGTTGTGCAAAGACATGATATAAATGGGCGTTATTTAAACAATACCACTACTGTCTGAAATTTTATTCTACTTAATTTTTAAAATGCTTAGACGTTTAATTCATGAATATTTCACTGAAAATTTACAATGTTTTGACATACCGTTCACTATCACAAGGTGTTAACTTTGTAAAATGTTATCGTTGTTTCAATCTATAGTGATCACCGTTAAGTTGTAACTGTGCTGGATGCTCCAACTTAAAACTAGGGGTCAGAGCACTTATGTAAATCATGGAACAATTTTCTAGAAGATTTTTAAAGATTTTCAGAAATTACTTTTACTATTACTGTAAAAATTGGCACAACATGACGTTCAACTGATTTTCTGAAACAAACTGCTTGTGTTATCTCGGGTGACACAGTGACCTCTTTAATGGATGAATACGGAAAATTAAAACAGTTCTGAAACAATCCACGATTTATGGTAAATCTAATGAATGCAACCTTTATGCATTTTAGCTAATAAATGTGATTAAAATCAATATTGAATAACATATTATTAGGTGGAACAAATTAGTAAAACAAGAAGATTGTCTAAAGCAGTCATTATCAGTTTCATGGCTGCTAAAAACATTAACAGAAGAAATAGAAGCAACAAGAAATATATTAGAGAGATAAGAACTGCAGCCGGATCAATTTAGTCTCAATAATGCCATTGTCCTTTGATATAATAGTACTGACTTTGACTACACGATTTCACGATATCTCTGAGCCAGTACGAGACTGGTGCGAGATGAGATAAATGACCAAACATTATCGTACTGACCTGACAGGGAAATAGGTAATGTTTCACAATGCTACTTCTGGCACTAGATATTTCTAATGATTTATTTCTTGCTGTTGTAAACGTGTTTCCTTGTTACATTAAACAGTGTAAAAACGTAATAAATATCTCTGGAGACGAATAGACATTAGGGAAGGTTCTTAGTCTCCTAAGATCTATCCATGCATCCACGTCCCAGGTGACAGTAAAGCACACAGTAAAGACTTGACAAGTGAAGAATAGTGTGGATTTCCCACACGACAGATGCGGTGGCTATGAAAATGAGACCTATCGCCCTGAGAAGTGCTGGAGCATATGTTTTGGGCGAGGTGCTACATGACATGACCAGCAATAGTTTATCAATCTAGAAGACAACAAACAAGAATACAAAAGCATAATCAAACGGTTAAGCAGCCAGGAAAAATGCCAAAACAAAAATTTAACAAACCGCTAGACTGGAAAGCGATTAAAAGAGCAAAATTGAACACCTCTTGAATCAGAATTAAAAGACGGGAATGGCTGAAATCCAATTACACTAGTCAACAACCAAAATGTACCAGAAATGAAAATAACTGATCTTAACTAATTTTGGTGTGCTGAAAACGAAAATGACATTTAAAAATGTTGATTGGCTCTAGTTTTCAAGATATATGCTGCTAGTTTATTTAATTACGGTCAATTTATATATATATATATATGACGCAACTGTTGTGGGCGATTGCACAATTTTTTTCTAATGACTAATAAAAATGTAACTAGAAGTTGATGATGCAATCCTACCTATGATTACATCACCTTTATGTATAAATATCTTATCTCTGATAAAATTTTGCCATTAGTTAGTGCATTGTCCTTATCAAAAGTATCGTAGTTAGAAATGCCTAGGACATGTGTGAACAGTGCTAATAATTTCTGTTATATATGTGGTTAGGTGACATTTCTATCACAAAAACGAAATATAACTAAAGTGATTAAGATTTGTATTTTGGCTGCAGAATAGGAGATCAAGATAAGAGCTGGGCGCCACACATATGCTGCAATACATGTGCAGCACATCTTAAACTGTGGTTGACTGGCAAAAGGCAAGCTATGCCTTTTGCAGTCCCAATGATTTGGAGAGAGCCCACTGATCATCTCAACAACTGTTACTTTTGCATGATCCCTCCAATTGGGAAAGGCATATCAAAGAAGAAAAAAAATGGACTCTGGAATATCCAAACATCCCCTCTGCAATACGTCCGGTACCACATGGCGATGACCTACCAGTTCCCAAAGTGCCAGAATCATTTTCAGCTGCTTCCACTGATGAAGAAGAGGACATTGGTGGTCCTGAACCATCAACCTCAAGCGACCCAGATTTTGAGCAAACTACATCCACTAAACCACACTTAATAACCCAAGGTGAACTGAATGATCTTGTAAGAGATCTGAATTTACCGAAGAACAAGGCGGAGCTTTTGGGTTCCAGATTGCAACAGTGGAATCTCCTGGCAGAAGATGTTACAATTTCTGTGTATAGGAACCGCCAGAAGCCGCTTATTACATTCTTTTTCAAAGAGGGTGACCTTTCTGCGTGCCACAACATTTCTGGTTTAATGGCAGCCCTCAAAATCAATTACATACCGGAAGAGTGGAGGCTTTTCATTGATTCATCCAAGACGAGTCTTAAAGCTGTTTTGTTGAATAATGGTAATGTGTTACCGTCAATTCCAGTTGGTCACGCAGTTCATATGAAAGAAACTTATGAAAACATTAAGCAGCTTTTGAAGTGTATAAACTACGATCATCATTGATCACATTGCGGTGACTTAAAAGTGGTCGCTCTTTTGCTTGGACTACAGGGTGGATACACCAAGTACTGTTGCTTTCTCTGTGAGTGGGATAGCCGTGCACGAAGTGACCATTACATCAGAAGACATTGGCCAATCAGGCAGTCATTGCAGCCTGGCAGTAAGAACGTTGAGAACTCAGCACTTGTCGACACCAGCAAGATTTTGTTGCCACCCTTGCACATTAAGCTGGGTCTCATGAAAAACTTTGTCAAGGCAATGGAGAAAACAGATGAGGCTTTCAATCACCTCATCAGAAAATTTCCAAGACTGAGTGAAGTTAAAATAAGAGAGGGAGTATTTGTTGGTCCGCAAATTCGAAAACTTCTTCATGATGACGAGTTTCTTTGCGTGTTGCATAGCAAGGAAAAAGCAGCATGGCTAGCATTTAAGTCAGTGGTGGACACTTTTCTTGGAAACAACAGATCTGATAATTACAATGAAATTGTAGAAAATCTCCTTCTGAAGTATAAGAGTCTTGGCTGCAACATGTCTTTGAAAATTCATTTTCTGGATTCTCATCTGGATTTCTTTACGTCAAACTGTGGAGCGGTCAGTGATGAGCATGGTGAACGACTTCACCAGGACATTGCTGCTATGGAGACAAGGTATCAAGGCAATTGGAGCCCTTCAATGCTTGCTGATTACTGTTGGACTGTGACAAGAGACACCTCATCGATTGACTACAAGAAGCAAGCAAAGAGAGCTCGAACAGCGACTGAATAATGACGGAATGGGTTCAAATGTGCCTTTTTAAAACATGATATGTGAACTTTAAATAATGTTTTTATTTTTTCTATCATTTTATGTTGAAATATCAATTAATTGAGTATGTAACCACAATTTTTATAATGCTAAAGTAGAAAGACTAGCTGTTCACCCCAGAGAATTAAACAAGCATACATTATTTGTATTACTGTAATGTAAATTCATCATTTAAAAAAAAAAACCAGAGCCAATTGGTGAATTTCATTATGATATTTGAAATCAGCATGTCAAAATCAATAAGAAATGGTATATTTAATTTCTGGTACAAAAAACTTTTGAAAATTTGTTGACTAGTGTTATCTGTCATGGTATTGTGAGAATGTATGAATAAAAGACACCATAAATAGAAAGTTCGTTACAGTGACTTGCTAACCTGAAGTTTTGTCCAGAAGGCATTATATGGAGCAGGTTTCAATCTTTACTCAGAAGAAAAAACAAAATAAACCAAACAATATCCACCATAAAGTATTTATATGATTAAATCATTTATTTCTGCTGCAAGTAAAGGGAAAGAACACTCTTACATGTGCCCTAAGCAGTAATAAAAATAGAGAAGAGGGCAAAGATGAATTCTGTTACGACAGTCAAATATGACCAATACAAAAAAATCAATGAGAAGCGCTTTTTCATAACTGACATTAATGCGCACGACTTAGGATGCTGAGGCGGATCGCCATGAACCTTTGAACACGTTTTCATTTTGAGGCCAGAGATCACCAACAACAACGAATAAATTAATGAATATGTTGTCGGTGATGCAGGTATACGGAATTCTAAAAAAAAAAAACTGTCTAATACATTATGCGTGTTTGAAAACAATGTGACTTAAATGTAAAATTCTGATCAAATATACCTTACGGTTAATTTTAAAGCAGCGACCCGAAAAGCGTAGCCATCAACATTAAACAGGCTAACATTCAACAAATTGAGAGAAATACAAAATTTGACTTATGTTATCTTTTGTTTTCGATTGCCCACAGATTATTATAGTACAGTCCGTACCGACACTGTAAAATCTTGAGCATGCTGCTTCTAGTAGAACAGTTCAACTTTCTGGTAATGACAATAAAATCCAACAGCATTTTACACTAATTCGTCAGTTTTTGTACAACCGTCGAAGGTTCTTACGCTGCTTGAAAAGATTAAGACCATGGTACTTCTTTAAAACTACATTGTATAAATAAGCAAATTGCTTCAAGAATTAAAGTTTTAAAGTGTGAAAGAGTGAACGAAGATGTGGTGAGATATGTGATCTGTGTTTTTGCCTGGCGGCCAATTCACACTCGCACTAGACACGTACACTAATAAAACTCTTGAGTTTCAAGGCAGGGTTGATATTTATTTAAAGCTGACCACTCGGCCAGTTTCATTAAGTGTGTTAACGAGTAAAAAAACAAAGAAAAGCTAAGCCAGTGCTCGTGGGTTAACATGAAACGCAAATAAAACACTGACAAGTTAAAATAATAATAATCAAACATCTTACTTTCACCTACCAAAACGCCTCTTCTGCCACGTCACCTGAAACACCCCACTTTTAAACACACACGCACACTCTCATGCATGTCGTCTAGTGATACTAGTATGGTGTTGTGCGTGACGATGGCAATCTCACCATGTAACACAGATTGCTACCGAAACCTCGGCTGCTAAAGCACATGAATGCTTTGTGTAGGCTTTCTGCGGAGGTCAGCTACAGTGGTGGCTCCATGTTCCATAGGAAGCGAGAACAGAAATAATTATATCCCGAAGAGATCCCATTCTACCCCTTTCATTTCATAACAATAACTACATAATAGAAGAAGTAAGCATCTGTACCCATGAAAACAGATGTGACCGCTTGGCCTTTCACGCTAGCATTATCCCTCCTACTTCCACGCTAAGCATTTATATGTGCTATAATATGCTACATGTAAGAATGACAGACCTTAAAAGCAAATAAGACGTTTTTACACAAAACGCAGTATTCATTCAAAGTTCAGTTAGCAGTTACTGCTCTGACAGGGCAAACGTAGGTCAGTCCCAGATAATAATGAATGGGTTTTATAAGCGCGAAAGTGGGAAATGAATGTTTGTGTGATCTGGTTTTTTTTTATCCAATTGTTAAGTTGGAAAAGATCACACATGTGAAAAAAAGTCGAAATAACAGAATGTCGTGTGCAAAAAGGTCGAAAAGCTGAGGAAAGGAGTGCAAATGTAGATTATTGTACCGTGTGAAAAAAGGACAACCTCTACACCTCACGGTAGAAGGGGAACGACTAAGTAAGTAAGAAAAAAGGACGGGTCGTGTGAAAAAAGGCGGGGAAAAAGAAGAAATAGTATAAATAGAAGAGTTGTGCCACCATAACTTTAGACTAGAGGATTTTTACAGATAACGTTAGGTGAACTTCGTCTTTGAGGATACCAAGACAAGTTTTTGAGTAGACAAATCAGTATATTATTCTATTTGGATATACATATATTATTCAGTTGGATTACATATTTTTTTCATCTTGGATAACCAATCATCATTGTGAAATTTACAATGTTTGTCTAATGACATCAATAAACTATAATTGAATTTTTCTACATTGCTGTTTGTGGAACTTTACAGTAATTTCTTTTGGATATACGTTGTTAGCGTAGCGGGAGGTTATTTAAAATTATTTATTATGTAAAAGTATGCCAGTAAAGAGTTCTGGTCTTACAAGTAATACCCCAGTCTTAGAAATAAGCACTGGTGTATTGTTATCATAAAAATAGTCAGACTGTGAAAACCCTGGCCCAGTTGGTAAGAAGTAGTACCAGGATTTAAGGTGTCTCCTCCCTGTGACTATCTTATGATTACTTTTATTCTAGGGGATAATAAAATGAACATTCACTGTGACCACAAATGTAATAAGTGAATAATTCCTCATGTACAGTTAAAAATATTTTAATATTTACACTAATATTCTATTTCTACTAGTTGGAAAAGAGTATAAAAATATATATCAAAGTATTCACACAATACTATTATTGTCTGTTTAGACTTCAAGATCTTAAATAATAAAGTTACTGAAATCACTGTTATTAGTCCTTTGAATTTTAGGATAACTGTCATCAGTTGACTGAGTTTATGTATGGTTACTTATTGTTTTCAACTATTGGCTGTTTCACATGTATAGGTGGTCAGTGTCAAACAGGACACTTATCTTTCCAACTTGATACTGCTGAAACTGTCCTTTGCTGATATCAGACTTGGTAGGCCCAACAGTAGGGATGCCAATGACCAGTTGAAGTTCACTCTTTGGGGTCCTGCACTTTTGTGGGATTGCCTCGGATGAACTGCACCGGCTTCTGATACTGGACAGTCTGGTTTGAGTTATTTCATGGAACCTGCAACATATCAGCCTTGGCTAGTATCTGGCTAGACTTGTAGCTGACTAGCACAGATGTCAGACCAGTCAGTCATCAGATGTCACCGTTATACAATCATAGTAAGTAAGGACATCATTTCAGTGATATAGCATTAATATTAACATTTCACTTAAGAGTAACTGACTAGCACATAAGTCAGACTAGTCAGTCATCAGGTGTCAAAGTTATACAGTCATAGCAAGTAACATCATTTCAATTATACAGAATTAATATTAACATATCAGTAATAAACATCATCTGGTTTACTCTGCTCCTATACATCCTTTCCTGATCTATAACTTGATCCTTCTAAATCATATCAAGTACAAATTCAAATACTGATGCTATTTTAGCAACTACCCAAAATTAATACATAAAATAAATAAAGTGAGTGACCACGTGATCAAGTTGCTTTCTTCGGTAGTACAATTACATAGTTTTGGAATTGAAACCTGGCTGTGGAACACTCCATTTTACCAGCTGTAAATGGGTACAAAGTTGTGTGCTCGAACTAGGGAAGGCAAAGGCAGCGAGGAAGGGGACTAGCCACCTTAACCTCGTGAACTGGGATCCTCCATGATGAAGTTTCTAACACTTCATTTCCCTATGACAATCTCTGCCATGGGACTGCCTTTATCTTCGTAAGCGATAAAGCAATATGATAAATATATCTTCATTAGGCTGTGGGGCTATTTGTGATTAATTTTTGTACAAGCAACAATCATCCACAATGTACATGTTAGATCATATTAAAAATACAATACATTATATCAATGACTATTATACAGGCATATTTTGTGAATTCTATATGAACCTGAAATAACAAATATTATACACGGTAGTTATCATAATTTCGCTTACCCTCAGACTTCAGATACTGGACTTAAAAATGTTTCTGGCGATCCGCTCACAATTCATGGATAGTGGCGAAACTCTGCCTCCAGTCTGGCTCAAACCTCTTTCGTTGTGTATCTCTCTCAGTTTACCGATCCGCTACTTATACGCAAAGCGCGGACGTATCGGAGAGTACCGACGTCACAGCCTAAACCTAACCTGAAAAATCCTGTTTTGCGTATCACCAAACTTAAAGGGAAGAACATTCCTGGGTTGAAAATAAATAACAAAAGGTCAAGTATCACCATCTCTGGCGGAAGGCCAGTTAGCACTTGAACCACCACAACATATGAAGGATTACCTCTGACTAAATAAAATCAATATAACTTCTAGTGCCGTATAAACATACACGGCCACACAGAAATTAAACAATGCGTACCACAAACACTCTCGTTAATGGTAATAAACTATCATCACGCAGTCGATCCATATAATAATTCACTCTTGCACACTCGACCATGTCGTATTTGATGAATGATGACACTGACAGTCTCATCATATGAAACGGGTTGCTACAGAAACAACCGCTGGAACAGCATACGAATGCTTCGTGCAGGCTTTGTGTGGGAATCAACCACAGTGGGGTCTCCATGCCCCGTAAAGAGCGAACAAAGAAATGCTACTGTCTCAAAATGTTATACACACAAAGGAGGGGCATCATGCTTACAAGAAATCTAAATTACTAAAACTATATACATAATCAGATGTAATTATTATAATAAGCAAAGTAACACACTAAAAATATAATCAGTTATCGTGAGTACCTTCAACTAAACTATCTTTGCATCAATAAAGATGCCTGTTTACCAATTATTAAATAGCTTTACCCGGTGCGCCACTAAACCACGTGGCATACCGCCGCCATATTGCCGTACAGTTCATTTTCATCTTCATATTAGTATTTTATAGCATTTCTGTCCGATTCCACCTGTGAAATGTGTTCCTACTGCAGTGAACTGAACTTACTAACAACATGAATAAAATCTATCCACATTTCTATCCACTAATCTAATAGACACGGTGACTGAGATCAGGGCCGGCTCAACCGACGGTGCAACACGTGCATTTGCACGGGGCGGCAAGCTTTGGGGGCGGCAAAAAATTGTTTTTACTTATTTTTACAATCCCGGCAAATATTCCGCCAAGAGATGCCTTTGTACAACCCTGGGAAAATGTTTTCTTGTGACCAGAGATCACGTGATATACACTGTCTCGGGATTCCCAGTCAGTTCGGTGAGCAGTTTCCCACACTTCTTAATATGATGCAGCTTATTCAATTCAACCAATGACAATCTCGCGTGACCCAGATTAGCCAATCATAGGCTACTTAAGTATTGACTTTTTTTCGACCGTTTTATGTTGGCGGCTCGAATGTTTCAGTTGTTTTCGAGTGTGTAGTCAAGGAAGTTGATTTTGCTCAGTGTTAGTGTGTTAGTGTTACAGTGATAAATACGTTTTTAAACGTTTTATGGAAATTAGTACAGTGCTTCAGCCTTCATTCATTACTAAATAATACATTTTATTGTAGGGCTTGTTTAAATTAGTTTTAATATTCAAATAGACAAATGTCCGATAAAAGAAAAAAACTATCAGGTGCCGAATATCGGAAACGGAAACTGGAAAAAGAACGCGATATTCAAAAACATAGCGGGGCTTTACATAGATATCTGAAAACTGAAACAGCTGATGTAGGACAGAAGAAAATAAGCAAATGTACCGAAACATTTGATTTTGAGCTCATGGCAAGTACTTCTAACTCGGACACCAGTAACGTAGATATTATTAACAATGTCGAAAATGAGACTGATTTGACCGTTTCCAATTCCAGAGATTTAAGTGATGAACTTGAGAGGTACACTGATCCGGCAAGATGGAATCCTTCTTTAAGCGATACCGAAAGACTGGAAATCGTATAAGAGAGACCAAAAAATTATTTCGTTTTTCCGCGCAGCTCTAATGGTCGGAAATGTTCACTAAATTTGTACACTAGGGAGCTAAGCAATGGAGAACATATTAATCGATCATGGTTACTGTATTCAAAAGAAAAAGATTCTGTATTTTGTTCTGCTGTAAGTTGTTTTCCTGTAATAAAATGTCACTTACTACTGATGGCTATAATGATTGGGGTCATTTGTATGTGTATCTTAATGAACATGAAAAATCTAAAAACCACTTGGAGTCCCATACAAAGTGGATTGAATTATCGTCCAGGCTTAAATCAGTACAGACAATTGATTCAACGCAACAAAAGTTAATAAATTCAGAAGTTCGACACTGGAGGAGCATAACAGAACGCCTAATTTCTATTGTCCAGTTCTTGAGCCCACAATGCTTGGAATTTCGTGGAACATCTGATAACTTATATGACTCTAACAATGGAAATTTTTTAAAGCTTGTTGAACTGATTGCCAGATTTGATAGTGCTATGTGTGAACATTTAATGAGAGTAGCTCGTGGATCGACCCAACATTACTTTGGGAAAAACATTCAAAAGGAATTGATTGCTCTTCTCTCTGGAACCATTAAAAAAAAGAAATCATTTCTATGGCGGAGAAAGCTAAATATTATAGCATAGTTGCAGACTGTACTCCCGATGTAAGTCACATTGAACAATTAACACTAATTGTAAGATTTGTTAATACGAATCCAGATGATATCATCATTCATGAGCATTTTATTGGTCTCATTGCTGTAGAAGCCACTACAGGCTCAGCGTTAACCGAATGCATTCTAATAAAATTGTCAGACATGAATTATCCAATCGCAAACATGCGTGGCCAGGGGTATGGCAATGGATCAAATATGAAAGGAAAACATTCAGGAGTTCAACAACGTATTAGGGACTTGAACCCGAGAGCTTTTTATATCCCTTGCTGTTATCACTCTCTCAACTTGGTAGTCAATGTTGCCGCGATGTCATCAAGAGAAGGGGTTTTATTTTTTGAAACGGTTCAGAAATTGTATGTGTTTTTCTCAGCGTCAACACTGCGTTGGGGAATCTTTAAGAAACATATTACAACTCTAACGCCCAAGCCACTAAGTACAACTCACTGGGAATCTAGAATCGAGGCCATTCGTCCTTTAAGATATTATATTGAGGAATTTTATGATGCATTGGTAGAAATTGCTGATGACCAGTCAGTAGACAAAATGGCGAGACATGAAGCTGAAACCCTTGCCCTAAAACTCAGAGATTTAAAATTTTTATGCTGTCTGGTTATATGGCACTATGTTTTAAACTAAATTAATGTTGCTAGTAAACTGTTGCAAAGCATAAACATGGAATTGACTAGTGCCATAACAACTTTGAAAAATGTTCTCCAAAGCCTTAAGAATCTCCGAAATGATGAATCATTTCAAAATTTTCTTGTTGATGCTACAACATTAGCTGAAAAAGTTGAAGCTGATTCTGATTTGATACCAACGTTTGAATGTACTAGAGTGCGTCGGCAGAAAAAGCAACACAACTATGAAGCAAGAGATGAACCTATTTTGGATCCCAAAACTAAATTCAAAATTGAATGTTTCTTTTTTATTATTGATGTTGCAACCAATTCTATTGAAGAAAGGTACGAGCAATTGGAACATCACAGTTCACTTTTTTCCTTTTTATATAACATCCCTAAAATTGAAATCTGAGACGACAAATGAGCTCTTAAACAAATATAAAAACCTAGAAGGCGTTTTAACACATCAAGAAAATAGAGACATTGATGCCATTGAGCTATGTGATGAACTGAAAGTAGTATCCAAATTAGTACCAGAAAATACACCGCCAATTGAAGTTCTTCGTTATATTACTGAAAATAACATTGCTCCTAATGTCGCTATAGCCTTAAGAATATTACTAACTTTGCCTATAACGGTAGCAAGTGGTGAGCGTAGTTTTTTTCAAAACTGAAGCTTATTAAAACTTATTTACGCTCAACAATGGCCGAAACTAGATTGGAAGGACTTGCCATGATTTCAATTGAAAATGAAATCGGTCAAAAATTAGACTACGCAGACCTTATTTCTGATTTTGAAAATATGAAAGCAAGAAAAGTGTCTTTTTAAGCAGTACATACTTCAAACAATTTAAATTCATATAATGTGAAAATAGTGCTAAAAACTACACCATGTACATACTATAGTTAAGTGTTTGTGACTCAAGTACTTCTTTTCCTGATTAGGACAGCCAGCTACGCCACGGCTAGATCACTGGAGCTATGATCACTTTACACGCCGCCCTGACCGCATCTCACTGCACATATACTGTTCAAAAAAAAAAACGCAACTTTTTTGGTGTTAATTTTATAAAAGATATTCGCTGATTGGACATCAATCAACCTATCGACTGTGTCCATCTGGTCATTAACTTCTCGTGGTTACCTGAATTTTACTCACTTCATGATTCGTGAGGTCATGAAAGAGGTCAAGGTCAAAACAACATTTTTGACAATAACTCGTGACAGGTTCATGAGAATTCCGTGAAACTTACTGAACACAAAACTCTCTGACCATATTATTGAATGCCTATAAAAGATTGACGCTCCTCTAATAAATTCAGTTGAAAATTTTACGCGCAAATATGGCTCATCTCACTACAGAACAAAGACTCATCATCATTGGACGTTTACAGACTGGACAGTCACAAAGTGCAGTGGCCAGACAATTTAGTGTGGTTAGAAGCACCATTAGTCGCCTTTGGAGGCGATTTCAAGAAACTGGCTCAGTGGCAGACCGGCCGCGCAGTGGAAGACCCAGAGTCACAACTCCTGCCGAAGACCGCTTCATATGGCTGCGTCACCTCAGGAATCGACTTGCATCTGCGTCCTCCACAGTCCAGTCAATGTCAGCAGCTCGTCGAATTTCAGATCAAACGGTCAGGAACCGGCTGCACGACTCTGGTCTTTGGGCTAGAAGACCCTACAGAGGTCCTGTACTTACGGACCGGCATCGCCAGAACCGACTGCAGTGGGCGAACCAGCATCGTCAATGGACCTTTGGGAATGACTGGAGACGGGTTTGGTTTAGTGATGAATCATTTTTTGTGCTCCAGCGACACGATAGACGGAGAAGAGTTTACCGCAGAGTCCATGAGCGCTACGCCCAGAACAGCGTTGATGAGGCTCCTCCGCATGGTGGTGGAGGTGTACTGATGTGGGGGGCGATCAACTTCATGGGAAGAATTGACCTGGTGCAAATTGAAGGACGCCTGAATGCCCAACAATAGGTCGCTGAAATTCTTCGTCCTCACGTCCTTCCCCTTCTGGCTGCATGAGGGTCGATTTTTCAGCAGGATAACGCTCGACCTCATGTGGCACAACTCACCACCCAGTTCCTCGCTGACAACAACGTCCAGACCATTGCGTGGCCAGCCATGTCATCAGACATGAACCCCATAGAACACTTATGGGATGAACTCGACAGACGACTCCGCCAGCGAGACGTGGCTCCAGCCAATCTCCGACAGTTGTCTCTTGCACTGCGGGAAGAGTGGGCAGCCATCCCACAACAGATCCAACGGCTAATCGGATCCATGTCAAGGAGATGTCGTTCTCTGATAGAGATAAGAGGAGGCCATACACCTTACTGAAACGGAGGCCTCAGTCGCAAAGAATAAAAGTCGAAACCAAATTTAATGAACATCATTTCATTGTTAAAGTCTGAAAGTTTCTTCATGCCAAGATTGAAACATTAATTCCGTAAAATAAAATTTTGGTACAATTTTGAAATTTGGTGTCCATTACCACTGCAATAATGTTGCGTTTCTTTTTTTGAACAGTATATAGGATCAAAGAACACTAACTAAGAGCTTCACATCTTCCTGTGACGTCGACCCACGAGTGACTACATTCCAGTTCTTCGTTACCGATTGCGGTGACTTTGTAAACCCAAAATTGAATGCTTGTATCACAAAAAACAAATGTGCTTCGAGTCGATGTACGTAAAATTCACATGGCATTTACAACCGATTAAAGGAAAACACAAGATGAAAAACACATACAAATTTCAGGCATTATTATGGTCATCACTGATGTACAAAACAAATGCATTTATAACTAACTTTCTTGCGCAACTGTTCTGTCTTCTTCTTTAATCCTTAGCCGCCGACTGTCAAAACAGTCAGTGGCCATCAGGCCTGGTGGCGTCTTGTAGCCACAAACAGCTTCCATTTTGCTCGGTCCGAGGCCACACTTCGTGCTGTTCCCCAGCTCTGGTTCACTTCTTTGCATCTCGACCTGCACAGTTCTCCGCCGTTGTTTTTGGTCGGCCTCTCTTTCGCTTTCCTTCATTGGTTCATAGCATAGCTGTTCTTGTGATGGCATCGGGGACTCTTCTGAGGACGTGGCAGACCCAACTCGCGTCTGCCAGCTATGATGATGTGCATGTACTCTTGTTGCTCCGAGTAAGCAGTTCTTGGTTGGTGATGGTATTCGGCCAAAAGATTCGGAAAATTTTTCTTAGGCAGATTACGTGGAAAAGAAACTGTTCTGTACGTCACCATAAGAGTTTGTTGCCCTGATCGCAATTTGAAGCCGTTATTTCAATGTCTTTATTTATTATTATCTCAATGTACCTTTCACATATAAACAGGGGGAAAGTAGTTGGTTAGATTCAGTTAGTTCCCTAGATTCATAGAGAGTGATGCCTGTCACGTAGACAGTGACTTAATTTATTTTTCCATCTCGTCTCAATAATATTACTCTTTAATGTTCTGTTTTCCCAGACATTTTGTTTCTCTTTGCTTTGCTACCTGTGTGGCCCAATTGTTTTCTCCTTCTCAAACCTCACCCGAGGTTGTTTACGTTCCGGCCTGTAGCGGTCAGCGAACGATAGTGTTACGTCAGCGCACCTGTGGTCCGTCCGAACAGGGGAATTTCTCTGGTCGCTTTAAAACGTTTGATCACGAGCGGCTAGTACTCTTTGAGGCCTGGGTAACGAGTTTGATCTGTATCAGGGGGAGATAACAATCGCGGTCAGTTTGGGGGTTGTTTGCCCTTAGATGAGCAAAGAGCACATAATATTATGATTGTCTCTCTGGGGGAATTTTCGCAAAGTTGTTGCTTCTGAAACCTTTGTCTTGCCCGATATTACGCATTACGCCGATACATCTGAAGAAATATGCAGGCCAGGTGTCCGGGGGGAGCGTCCTTTGTAATCTATAAGAGTAGACGGGGTTAAATAGACAAAGACATTCGTGAATATTCCTGGCCCGTAGATGACCATCATGAGATAAGGCAAACTTTAACACAGTACTAGAATGTGTTTGCCTATGTTCTAGTCATTTTCGGGTTTCAGGGATACCGAATTGCTAGAGTCAAGTCTCCAGTCAGGCGAAGAATGTCACATTCTCTTCGTTCTAGAGGGATTCTGAGTACATCTAGCATCACGAGTCGTCAAACCCCATTCCTGAACCTAAACCTTTTTGTCAACGCCAAGTTAAGCTCACGCAATGCAACGAGCCAATGCTAAATCTGGAAACATCGAATGCAGTAGTAGTTCTCTACTCGCCTATTGGATTACCAGTCAGAGCATTGCGGCTTCCAGAATATCCAAAACCGCTCAGCATGTCTATAGCAGAATCTGATAGCACCAAGCCTTTGTGTGCCTAAACGGGGCACTCAGCCAAGCCACGGTCAAGCAAGCCCAACCAGGATTTACTGCCTAGTACGAAAGGTCAAAAGCGCCGGATAAGAGCGCTAGGGACTGCCTTGTCCTCAAGTAACTTCGTCTGGTGTATTTCTGGGTCTATGTAGAACTTCGCACGTATGAGCAGCCATCTATGGACAGAGTTCCAGCCCCCCTCACGCCATTAGAGGTCACCAACGTTTAGCACCAACAAGGAAAGTTTTGTAGGCTAGTCCCTCACGAAGGATCTACAAGTAATACACTTTCTGGAGCTAGCATTTGGTCCCACGACCGCGGACAGGCTGTCGCTCAGTTCGGTTATTTGGCCAGCAAGAAAGATAGACAGAGTTTCAGCCCCCCTCACGCCATTAGAGGTTACCAACGTTTAGCACCAACAAGGAAAGTTTTGTAGGCTAGTCCCTCACGAAGGATCTACAAGTAATACACTTTCTGGAGCTAGCTTTTGGTCCCACGACCGCGGACAGGCTGTCGCTCAGTTTGTTTATTCGATCAGCAGGAGATAAATAGAGTCTTCCAGACCACCTCGCGCAATTAGGAAGGAATCACCAATGATAGCGCCTATACAGTGATTTTATTCAGGTTAATCCCATCACCCATGGATGATATGTACGAAAAAACCACTTACTGGAGCTATTTCATATGGTCCCCGAAAACGGACGGACTGACACTCGATTTATTTATCTCTCTGTGTTCTACAGGTTTTATGAATGGTGATCTGTGTGTGGTTGTTGGTGTATATGGTTATTGATGACTATTGATGATTATTTGATTATTGATGTAATTTTATGTTGTTGTGATGATATGCATTATTTTCTTGCTTTTCTTCATTTAATAAAGTTTACACCTTTATTAATACGCTGTTCACGACCTTTCCATACATAAGTAACTTGTTTTTAGCTCTTTACTATAATCTCTATGTATGATAAGAGAAAAGAGTGAGAGCAGGAGGTGCTTAGACAGACATAAGTGAGTTGAGGCTTGGAGAGCGAGATCATTTTGATAAATCTTCTTCCAGGTTGTCTCAAGTCCATCTCCTATTTACACCTTTCTGTGTGTGTAATCTATAACTCTGTCAGTCCACTATCCCTTGTCGATTTCACTACTGTTGTCCAACTCGACAAATACTCTACACTTAACTCAACCACGACAATGCCAACTATGTCAGAATCGAAAACGAGGCTGAACAACGTAGACGCCATTTTCGGCCGGACAATACCAGGGCTAGAAGGTTAATAAGCGTCGAGTAAGATTTTTTTTTTTTAATTAATGAAGAAAAATATCCCGTTTAACCTCTGATGGGTTATAATTAGGATATATATTGTTTTCAATTCCAAATAATATGAACAACTGCCGATGAGAAAGTGGCATCACATTTGTCAAATCACTGTAAATAGGGACAATCACAATTATGCTAATACGTTAAATAAATAAACAAAACAAACAAAAAACAAACAAAATCAAGATGAATCTCTGAACAAGAATTATATTAAAATGGAGGGGTGTAAAGGCCTGGTGGTTCCAGGTATGTAACTGACTTTAACAGATATTTAATTGACTTTCATCTGTTAAAAGTCATATGCATTGTAAGAACAGCATCAGACCTTCACATTCCCAGACACTAATATTAACATTTGTTCGTGATAAATATTGTTTGACTATATTATGCAGTTCCCTAGGTCTGTCTATTCTTAACACCTCTTCTATATTTATAAGATTATATATATATAAAAATATATAAATATAAATATATAATAAAACTATAATAAAATCTCCGGTCCAAAATATGTAATTAGATTTTGTTAAAACTATCTGTACATAGTCGCATTTTTAATGAAAACATAAACTGATATGATTATCTGGATCTAGTAAAACTGTCAGTGTCTACAACAGTCATTCACCAGTTTCCACATGTCAAACTAGGTAAATAGTTCAATTCGAAGGGAGTATGTTTTGCTAAGTGTTGCAACTCTAACGGAATATTTGTTGCTAAATAGTGGAATTCTAACGGAATATAAAATTCAACGGAGTATGTGTTAAAAATCCACGCTACTGATTCTTTTCAATAAACCGGTAAGTAAACTAGTTTTCTTCTTTTTGTTTTGTTAGTTGAAATACAAATAATAGTACAAATATGTGCTACTGTATTTGCATCTAATTTTATTTCAAATTATTACCTAACCTAAACGAAAATGCAAATTGGGTCTGAAACTCGCGATTGGGTCCATTTTCCTGCAATACGGGTACGGTCGAAAATGGCGGCCACATTTTAATTGGCGTCACTCTCTATAGAAATCTAGGGCACTAGATTCAGTAAAAAGCATTATATATTTCAAGAAATTGAAAACACGTAAAAGGAAGTCCTCGGACAACAGAGATTGGAAGAAAACAGAAATAATGAACAATGAAAATTTTTTATAAATTAATAGACACGTTGGGTTTAAAGCAATTTGGTGTTCAATGCATAACATATTTTAGGTTCCTTGTAAATTAAAACGGTTGATCTATATGTATGAGTATTTATGCTGTCCAGTATTATAAAATGCAAATTTTACAACAACAAAAGATACGGAAAGAGTTATAGTCTAAGACATTTGACCAAATGTCCCAGTTTTAAATTCTTCTTTTCCCTTTGTTTCTTGCTCTGCTTGCATAACTATGGTCGTTCTTTCCAAAACTAACCTCCGCCTCGTGTCCTCTCTCACAGACATGTCCATGTTAGTTGAGCCAGTTAAGCTTAATTTCCATTTCGGTTTCAAAGTTCACTCGAAACGCATAAATTTGTTACATTATCTCAAAATTCATTTCGAGGACATAATAAATGTTGAAAGATCATGCAATGAACTTGATTAATTCATTAATTATTAAATACAATGATTACGACAGTGACAATTAACTTCTGTTAAAAGAAAATGCCGGATTATATTTATAGTCTGAAATGTGTTTTAGAACGTATTGAAAGTTTTGACCTATAACGGGCTCTTAACGGTATGTTTCAATAGCTTGTCAGATTTGTTGGTACTCAGTCACATCTGAAATAATCAAAATGAAGCAACTGGTAGTGATAAACTATATGAGATGTAATGGATATAATGATAAGTCGGTTTCAAAAGTTGCGATAGCCAAGAATTGCTGTAGAGATAAGCTCCAGCTCCAGATAAAGGCTTCTAAGTCATGCGCTTCAAATAGCATTTGACACTACGTCAGCTCCTGACCTTGACGTGTGGCTTAGTGTAAACCCGACAGAACTGTTTTCTCTGACAGGAGAAGGGACATGCGTTAGTCATTAGCGCCTTAAAACCAGCCGCTTCGGACAGATAGGGCTCGTGTTCCTTGTTTTTAACCTATCTAAGTCTGTGGGGTTTTTCAGGCGTTTTCAAGCGGAAAAAGGTTACGCTGAAAGTGAAAGCATTTGCAGAATGCAAGGGAAATTCCAATGCAATGCGGACATTTGAAATCGACGAACAATTCGTTCGGAATATAATCCGGTAATTCATTTTGGAAGCTTTTTAAGTCCTAAAGTAAAGGGGTCGACTAATAGTCGGATCACCCTATTTTTATGACTAAGTTCATAACAGTTTCGGTCGCTCTCAACTTGGTTTGGGTGCTGACTTCCTTGTTGACAAGCGTTACTAGGACTACCCCGGAAGTACGTCACATAGTCTGCTAATTTTAAGCAGACGATCCTTGCCGGTTTCAGATCGAACATGTGAGCGGTAGTTCGGCCTCTTTGGCTGTGTCTCTCCATGTGAGAAAGTCGTGTTTGCACGAGCTCCAAAAGTGTACTCTGGATATAGAGTTTTATGTGTTTCAGATCAGCCAGGTCGTCCTACGTTTGGAGCCTAAGCTCGATTATATTTGTACGGACTTGTCAGCGCTGAAAGGAGAGGAATGAGTGAATATTATATATTAAATACATCAGCAAGATGACTCTGACATTGTTCCTGTAGTCTACATGACGATAGACTTACTTTATGGATGTCGTGAGACATTCTAAATACACATATATAAATTAAAAAGTAAAATGTAAAGCCTAACACATAAATTCAATAAAAGGGAAAGAAGAATAATAAAGTACAGTGCTGTCACAATGGCGTACAAAAATCCTCCTTTTTTCTACTTCGTCTGCAAATTGTAACGTTTCCACGTTGATAGTAAAGCCTATAGCAGCATACACGCGTTTCCACAAAACAATAAAACGTGTACTGCATTTCTAAGAAAACCTAGAGATACGCAAGCTGATTAATGACCTAAATTAATACTAGCATTAATTTCATTTTATACACTGCGTAATGAAAAGACAGATGGAATTAGGATAGAGAGAGGGAGGGCTGAAAGCAGGAACGCATGCAACACTAACACGCGTCTCGCGATATATAATTAATGCCACCCCAAGCGAAAGGCATGAAGCACTAACTTTTTTTCAAATCGACAGTGATAAAAAACACTACCCATACGAGAGTTAGGTTTAAAAACCTGTAAAATGCTTATTAGGAAACATGACATTCTACTGTTTTATGTCTAAACTCCTGACATTAGTCTGACAGTACAGCAGACACCCTAAAGTTTGGAAGTGAGAAGGTGGTAACAGCACGACTATCCTAGAAGAAAATACATATTTTGAACGCCGCCACTTAGCTCCCTTAAAACTTATATATTTGGGTGCCTTAGGACTTGCTGACAAAGAATATGTTAGGTGCTAAGCAATTAGTCTAATATTTAACAAATTATAGCCAAAAGAAAATAGTGAGGGTGTCAGACAACACCAAATAATAATCGCACAGTGGCATGTTTTGAAACCACCATTTTACGGGAAATAGGCCACCATGTTACATCCTATTTGATTGGCGGGAATGATATGTAAGGCTAAACACGATTAGTCGGACTACAAATACTAATTTTGGTTGTTAGGGGAAACTTGAGAAGGGTAAAAAAATTTTGAAAAGCTGTGTAAACATGGCCCGATTGGTTAGACCCGCCAATATAGTCAATTAGGAGCGTCTGTTCAGTGCCACATTTTAAAATAAACTTACTAAGAAACAGTGCGTTGAGAACCAGATCATATTATTCTTAATAAAAGTCTGGGACAGAGGCAGATCGGAATTTGTGCCATTATTCATCGCCAGTCAACGTATTTGTTATTATTTCCATGAACTGTGGTAAGCTTGACATATTTGATATCTTTTTAATGAAAATTGAATGTGAATTGATAATTTATGTCTGTATATGTGTGTGGTTCAGTAGCCAACATGAGGCAAAGCCTAAATATTGCTCCAACCTGAACAGGACGTGTCGGAGAAAAGTAAAACTGCATGGAATTGCCAAACAGTACACTGACACCTATCTTATTGACTAGAAAGAACTAATGCTGGAATTGCAGAGGCGTAGTAACCATTAGGGAGGAGTATACTGGTGTAAATTGTTTCAGATGAAGCTAGCAGTTGGCCTACCGCTCTGAACTCAGTGTTTGTTATGTATTGTGTTCAGTGTGGAAATAGATTATAAATTAGTTGTGAAATAGGAGGTACATCCTTCTTGTTTCAGGGACCGTGGTCCTAAGTTATTGAAGCAGCACCTGGTCTGAGTTTTGCTGAATCCAGAGGCTGACAGCATACTCCTTGGTCCAGATAGCGACCAGTGAGGTGTCTCCAGAGCACAGGAAGCAATCGAGCTGAGGAGTCTTTTCCTGCCGCTATCACGAAAGATAAGCTTCTGTGGCCAGAGTAGCTCAACATTATGTGCCCCCCTCTAAAATTAACATTATATTAAACACAGAGGGACAATAAATTGTTTCAAATGACAGGAACTGTGAACATTTCCCAATACTATTTCCACGATAATCAAACACTTGAAGTCATGATGAAAAACATAAACCAAGCTTGAACAAGCCAGTATTACTTCATAGTACTACCTCACAAATTACACACATAAAATAATAATAATAAAATATGTCAATACAAAGTTCATATATATAAACTGTGTACATACTACTTGTAATTACATTTGATTGTGATTCCTGGTTCACTGTGTAGTTGAATCAGGATATCCATTATTGAAAGAATTAATACATACATTTTTAAACTTAAACACTTGACTCATTTTAGATAGTCTTATAGGGTGTTATATGTGTGTGAGTGTCACAGTGTTGTAAAGTGTTGTGGAATAAATTAAATTGTTTATCTGTCTGTTGTTGTTGTGACTTACACTTCATCATTTTTCATAACCCTAGACATTTAACGTAGTCATCACAATATTCAAGAATAATTCTGACTGAGGTATAAATGTGGTAGCAAGTAAGGTCATCTGTAATACACCACACTTATTAGATACAGATACCTTCACAGCTGATCTCAGTCAGTACACTAAGTCCCCTATAAATATTTATAACATCCCACTTTATCACAATGGACTGGCTAGAGATTGCCATTGTCAATTTAATGGATGCCTTATTGAGGAGCTACGTTTCGTGCATTAAAGTATATATATTGTTAAACGTCAATCAGGCTTATGAAGTTTTCCTACTGCTGAAGACTAGCCTTACGTTTGTGTGAACTTTGCAAGTCGGACTGTATTATAAAATCAACCCTAGACCGTCTGGACACCAGGGTCCAGCTACTACAGATACTCTTAATGAACTCGGAGAGGGAACAAGAATCTGCACCATCCATCAGAGTAAAGAATTATTTCCCTAACATTTACTGGGGGCGTCAAGCCGATGTACCACTACATTTTTCTGAGCTACAAGTCGATAATCGCCTACGAAATTTTGCTTCAACCCAGATTTTCAAAATGTCGCGTCTGTCGTCTGCTAGAGTATGAGAAAGGCCGGAAAACAGTTTTCCACATTACAGTTCTTCATGTCTGCAAGTTCCCAAAGAGCAACTATACAATCATATCTGCATCCTGGATGTATGAAAGCATCTATTTTTCTGCCGAAGATGGCGAATTTTCCTGACGTCGATGAATCAAGTGTATTCTGAATCGAGTCAGCTGTATTCTACGGTTAGACCTAGTGAGAGGTCTTGGTATCCTGTTCGCATCAGTGCTGGGAGGAACAGCCTTTGGAACTAGGAGGATTTTGAGGCCTGGCATTCAGATAAGTCACGTTTATAGTTTCATACATCGTGTGACTAGATTATCTTTGTTTGCCGGCGTATTTTTTCAGCATTTATGTTTCATGTGATAATGGTGTGTTGTGTTTAATCTGTGGGAGGTAGGCTGGGACTTATGTTTCTATCAATACTGTTTCGACAGGTCGATAGATTCATAAGCGTTTCCTTAGGGTTTGGAGTGTGTTTGTTTCAAATAGCGAGGCCGGCTTTACAACGCTGTGTGAATCTGCTGCTATTGAAATAATCATGACCTGTGACTGTTAGCGGTGAAGTCTTGTTAAGTGTCATTTTGTGGTTGTAGTCCAGTTCTATATAATTTTTTCTTCAGTTTGCTACATTATTGTTTGTGATACTGTCATTTTTACCTTACTATCTTTGAGTTAATAGATGTCATTAATGTTGTAAAAAAAATCGTGATGTATTGTCATATGTGTGGATAGAGCTATTTTTTTCATTGTTCTATTGCATATAATTCTGCCTTGGTTTTCCATTTGTATTTTCTTCTTTTGGGCTCTGATCACTGTATTCTGTCTGCTGTTTGTACCTTTCTTTTATGTTCCAGTGCTATCATCTGCATCTTTTACTACTATTGCATCAAATTGAGTGCATTTGAAGTGGTGTTAAAATTATTGAAATATTATTCATAAAGTAATAATATTATAAAGTTACCTTATTTGTTGCTATTGAAAAAGCACAATAAGAGTACATCATGACAACCTTGAAAGATTTAGTAAAGGTTGGAAAAGATTGTGGTTTGGAGGGAGAAGCCTTACAATCTTGTATAGATAAGGAAATCAGAAGATAAGATCAAAAAGAAAGAAGACAAGAAGAAAAAGAAAGAAGACAAGAAGAATTAGAAAGAGAAAGAAGACAAGAAGAAAAAGAAAGAAGACAAGATGAATTGTCAGAGAGGAGAAGGGCAGAAGAGTTAGCTCTTGCGAAAGACAAACTAGCCTATGCACAGGCTGAGTTAAAACAGGCTCAAGAAATCAAATTAGCTGAAATTGAACTTGAGAAATTAAGATTGCAACAACCTCAGGTGAATATCAGAAATATGGATGATGATAGAAGAGATCATAACAAATTTGTTAAGGTAAATTTACCTAAATTTAACGCTTCCATAGATGATATCCAATGCTTCCTGAGTAGATTTGAGACCTATTGTCATGAGTTTGGCATTGATAAAGCTACATGGCCTAGTAGGCTCATGAATTTACTGGTTGGTGATGCATGTACTGCTGTGTGTACGATGGATGACCAGTCGAGAAATAATTATGATTTAGTCAAAATACTGTTTCTTAAGAAATACCAATTGGATGAGGATGGTTATAGGCAAAAATTTGAATCACTAGTACCTGATTCTGCTAAAGACTTTACAGAATTTATTGCCTCAATAAAAATGTGCTTTTCGAGATGGATTGATCTCGCTAAAATTGAAATGACATTTGAAGGTTTATCTGACTTAATCCTCAGAGATAAGGTTTTATCCTCCATTAGCGGAGATTTCTTATCCTTTTTACAGGAGAGAAAACCAGATAAATTGGCTGTGACTGAGGCCCTTGGTACACAATACCAGGTCGCACACCCAAATAAAAATCTAAGTAGGGATAACTTTAGGGATTCTCTTCCAGCTGCTTCAGTCAGGGTGACGAATTTTAACAATGTTAAGCAGAGATCAAATAGTATTGACAGGAATTGTAAATTCAATCAAAACATTCATTATGGCAACAATAGAGGCAAATATAATTTTAATAAAAAATCTCAACAGCCTCAGAGATATGATAAATATAACAATAATAATGATTATTTTAGTCCTCAATCAACTTACAGACAAAATGATTACCAAAATAAAGGAGGTTATAGTCCCGAATCAAACAGGAGTAATAGGTCATTCCACAGGAATAATGATGATTACTCAAATAATAGAGGTTCTTTTCAGAACAATAATTATAGACAGTCAAGAAACCCAAAACGTGTTAATGGTGTCGTGACTGATGATAATAATAGTTCAAATCAAAACAATGTGCCTATTGCGCACGCAAATGCTTGCAGTGTTGATTTGGCTAATAGTACTAACTGTACTCAATGCAGTTCTTTGTTTCAGCCACAGAGTGTGCCGAGACTTTTGTGCGGACACCCTCTTCCTGTCATGTCATCTGTTGCTACCACAGGCTCCTTAGTACTGGATAGGGGTTTTGTCAACAATAAATTAGTATCTTTGTTGCGTGACACAGGTGCAACTACTATTGGCATACGTAGATCGATGGTGGACCCATCAGACTACACTGGAAAGGAAGTAAAGTGCATTACTTTCGGTGGAACGGTGGAATACTATCCCACTGCAGAGGTATTCCTGGATACACCGTATTTCACTGGCAGAGTGCTCGCATGTTTGTTGAACAGTCCTATTGCTGGGATTATCCTTGGAAACATCCCAGGGATCCATGAATGTTCCAGACAGGACATCGAGAAATGGGAGAAAGAGCACTTAATAACAGCTAATGCTGTTACTACAAGAGCACAAGCTCGTGAGGAAAAGTTAAGTCATATTGGTGATGACATTATTCTAGAAGAAGTTACCAATGATGATGAGCACATAAATGATGTCATGAGTGATGATGATGATGTCAGTAATATTGATGAGGGTAATGTTGATGATCATATTATTCCTATTGATGAAGATGATGATTTAAATATTGAATTGCTTGAGAAAGATTCTTTCAGTCAGAAACAAAGAGAAGATATCTCTTTACAAAAATTTTTTAAGTTGGTTATGACAAGTAATGTAATTACCAATGATAAAGTAAAACATTGGTATACTTTGAATAATAATATTTTGGTCAGGAATTTTCAGGATATAAATTCTGTTAAGAAACAGATAATGGTACCCATCTGTTTCAGACCATTGGTGCTACGACATGCACATGATATAAACGCTGCTGGTCACTTGGGAATTGCAAGAACTAAATAGAGAGTAGTCTCTCATTTTTTTGGCCTGGTGTGACCAAAGATGTCAAAGTCTTTTGTCGCACATGTGTAGTTTGCCAGAGTGTGGCGACTAAAAGGCCTCATCATATTCCACCCGTTCAAGCAGCGGACATATCTTTGCGTCCATTCGCAAAGATGTCTATTGGTCCTATCAAAACTTCAGCTAGGGGTCATAAGTATGTCTTAACGTGTATCGATATGTGTACTCGTTGGCCCGATGCTATCCCACTGAAAAATATTACCAGTGATGACATAGCGGATGCGCTATTTTTAGTCTTCACCAGATTGCGTTTTCCCGAAAACATACAGTCTGATAATGGCTCGCAATTTGTTTCCGATGCCATGGTAAAGGTAATGAACATGTTTGGTATTGAAAGATCACTCAGTTCATTGTATCACCCTCAAGCGTCAGGTAAAATTGAAAGATTTAATTGGACACTTAAGCAAATGCTTGATAGAGTTACAGCTAAATAGCTGCAAGAATGGGACCGTATATTACCAGCTGTTCTATTTGCTTACCGAGAAATTCCTAATTCTAGCACCGGGTTTTGTCCATGGTCTATGGTTAGTCTATGGTGCTAGGCCACGGGGTCCCATGGCTATTTTGAAATATCTACTTATTGGTACTGACATGAATGTGGAAGTACAATCCTCGTATCAATACGTCGTAAATTTAAGACGAAAGCAGTGCAGTCTTTGGAAAGTGTAAAATTAAAGGCTAGACTGTTTTTTAATAAAAACAGGAAACTGCGCCAGTTGTGGCCAGGAGACCAAGCTTTTGTATTGCTTCCGAACAAGAAAAATAGATTTTTAATTTCTTGGAAAGGTCCTTATACAATCATAAAAAACTATCAGCTGTCGACTATGTTGTAGATGTGAAAGGTAAAGAAAAAATTTTTCACATAAATATGTTACAACAGTTTTACACTAGACCACCACATCTTCGTCCTATCTTTGATTCTATTGACGAATCTATTTATCGTCGTTCTTCCTTGGCAGTAATCCAAGAAGAAATTTCTGACTTTGATGATGATGGTGAACCTATTCTGTCGTTACCAGATATTCATTCGTTAGCGACTGAATCATGGAAAGATGTTTCCATTGATCCTTCTTTGAATTCCAATCAGAAAAATCCGATTTCTGGCTTACTTCAGTCTTTTTCTGATGTGCTCACGGATATTCCTGGGCATACTGATGTCATTGAACATGATATCACGTTAACGGATTTCAGGCCAATTAAACTGAAACCGTATCCTATTCCTAACCATTTGCAATCTCAAGTGCAAGATGAGATAAAACAAATAATTAGACTGAACATTATAGAACCTTCCAATTCGCCATAAAGCTTTCCTATGGTGTTAATTAGGAAACAGGACAAATCTATTAGAATTTGTATAGATTATAGAAGATTAAACGCAGTGTCCATTTGTTGCAGGGGCCATTTTGTTATCGGTTGCATTATCATTGTCCTTTGCATGTCAACGTCCAACTTGTAATTAATAAAGAATATTGCAAGGTCTGGCCATGTCTTGAAATTCCTTAATTCTCATTCATGCTTTGAAACATCGTGCTTCTATTGTCTAGTACGCGAATGCTGGATGCTGGTTAGAACTGGTTAACAATTGCATAATATTGACTTGATAAGTCCAAGTATTTGAGTCCACAAAAACACAATTTATTTACGATTGTCGCATAATGCGATTGGGATTCGATATCTAGGTAATCAAAACTAAGTAAACACCGTCGAAACATGTGTAATGCTAATTAGCTCGACCAATGAAACGAGAGTTGCTATACGGAGATCGTCTAGGCATAGCAATCGGGTAGGGAGGAAATTTGTGTTCGGACCACGCAGTAAAAAAATTCATTTAAAATCAACGGACTGACCGATGGCAATTCTACTTCACTGAGTCATAGAGAAAGAGTAGACCCAGGTGTGGATATAGCCAGGAAGACAATGTCTTTTATAATTATGGGGATATGATCACCCACGTGGGTCAAACAGTTCGGAAAATGATGAAAAGTGCGGTTTAAAAATTCATAGAAAAAGGAAGGACAGACGGATCGCGGTAAGATTAATATGGAAGGAAAGCCACATGTTGTCCGATTAAAACGAGATATCTCAAGAGGCAATAGCTTTTGTAAGGAATGAGAACGACTACGTTATCTGTTTAGAAACTAACACAGACGGCCTACCCGAAGTGAAATACGAGAAATATTTTCGACCGAAGTTGCTTGAAGGAATAGCCAATCAGCGCAAAGTCACGGATTCACGCAAGATGGCCGACCAAGCGCATAAATACGCAGGTAGTTGGAAGTGAGGGTATCACAGCAAAATATTAGACCCAAAGAAAAAAAAAAAAAAAAAAGTGAAGAGACACACACGAACTGAAAGAACGCAGAGGACAAAAGGAGAGAGCTAGGCACGTATTCCTTCACCATTGAGTATTTGTGCTGGTCTGCCTTTGCCAGAAGTAGTCCTGTTAGTATTTCCGAAAAAGACCAGAGGGTGAGTAGGGCTACTGTACCTATTTTGTTAATGCATAATAAATGTAAATATGTCACTTCATTGAACACTCATGCTGTGAAACGATCCTGAACTGAATTCTGAACTATCCTTGTCCTGTTTTAATAATGTGTTTATATGAATGTATCCTGCTCTATGATTATCCTATCAGGTTATATCATTGCTTATAACTTCAACATAGCACTATGTAACGATGGGCAACAGTTCAGTAGCCATTGTTATGAACGTAATAATCTGACTGACCGCCAATGGTTCTCAAGGTTGAGACCAGGAACACACTCATATAGAAGCAATGCTCAAAGAGCAACCATGTAAATAAGTGGTTCTTAAGCCCTGGCCGCAAGGACACCCCTACTGATTTATGGCAGCATGGGAGACTATATTCCAGTGGTTCTCAACCCATTGGTACCAATGACCCCCAAAATTGATTTGACTGCTCTATGGGCACAAAGTAAGCCAGGAGTTCTCAAACTTTGATAACCATAAGCAATATATGTCAGAATAATTCTGCTCGGGTGGAAAGATAGCGGATGGAAGAATGGACTATGTAACATAATGTGATGTAAATGAATGATGTAATATAATGTACTGTAATCATATCATTTGAATTTGTTGTTGGCAAGTAGACATCTGTACAACTAACAATGTAACCAGAAAACACATGTGCGCATTCATACACATGCATTACTGATGACACGGAACAACAATACATTAGGCTAGGGGAACTCTTGGAAAGAGGCTAGCCACAGTCTTTGTGTTGTTTTCAGGTTTCGGTCGTACATATAGCAACGATAAACATTGAAGATCTCATGAGCATGGTTCATAATCAACGTGCATTAATTCTGATTCATGTAAATACATAGTATTATCAGTCCGTGTCATAATAAATTACTGTCAACAGAACAGCATGGCCTTTTTACTCGCGCTGCTGGGTTTCAGACAGCCGGTAGTGAGCGCATGTGTCTTGACGAAATACATCAAATAATTGATTTAATAATCCTTCCATCATTATAGGTTATACACTAACCTTATAAATTCATCCTTTAACATATCAATATGGACTGACCCTCAGTCCTTATATAATTCAAATAAATACGGCTATTACCAAGCCTAACCTTGGAAGGATGTAAGACACGACTTCACGGCTTGACGGACGACGTAAAAAGGATCCGGTATCTAAGTCACGAAGCGTGACCTTATCGACGCTAACACGTCACAATTTGACCGTGTACTTTGCGTTCACTAATCCGTGAAGTATCAACATCAATCTATATTAATTCTATTGACCTAAAATTGCGCCAACTATAACAGACGACATACCGTAACAATTCCCTGCCCGACGGGGAAAAAAATCTGTTAGATAGATTTTTTTTTTAACCATCTTACTCACACATCTAAAAAATTTAACAAAAACCCGACATATGGCCTACGATGTTCTGTCTACAACAGTGTCGCGGTCATGTCGATAATATATCAGTCATGTAACAGTCATGGATATTATATTAACCAAAGGAGTGTCGCTAAATAATTATCTACTTCACTTAAAGTCTGTTGTGACTAAGCAGTTCTTGATTAGGGATGGTATTCGCCGAAAAGATTCGGAGAATTTTCCATAGGCAGATTATGTGGACAGAGGACAATTTCGACATTTTCTTCTCTGTTATTCTCTAGCATTCCGCACCATATAGAAGCGCAGAAAATATGCAACTCTCACACAATCTTAATTTAGTGTTTCTGCTGAACTGAGATGACTTCGAGAAGTTATTTAGCTAGTGTCACAGAACATTTTCATGAGTATGAATGATGATAGTTATTGGTGTTAAGGGTCACTGAACTGTTTCGGGGTCCAAATGGGGCAGTGATGCGCAATATAAGACTCAACATGTCTCTTAGCCTCTCCTGCCCAAGTCTACCTCACCTACTCGTGGTGGACCCCGTTATACCCAGTAATCTTGCCGAAGGTTGGGTATCAACCCCAGCGGGAGGCAAGATGGGACAGCAAACGAGGTAAAGGCAAAATCAAATCCCCCAGCCAGAGGGGAGGCATGAGCACACTCTGCCTTAAGAAACAGGTGCTGAAGTCAGATGTACCAGGCCAGGAGGCGCACCAGCAACCATGGTACCATGCAACCCGCTTTGGTTTAATATGTCTACACAACAGATGTCAAAAAATTATCGTTATGGTGCTCGCCCTGTGAAGTCCCTCCAGGCAGGAGCAGTGCCGGATTCTGAGCCTCGACAGAATCCACCCTCAGCTACTGGAGGTCTCCTTAGTCCGCCAAATGGAGCCAGGAGGCGGAAGGAGAAAGTAACTGGCCAACCAGATAAGACGACGGCCCCTCTGAATGTCATGCATTGGAATGCAGAGGGAGTCAACAACAAAAAGACTGAACTAGAGAATACCCTATTTCGGAAAGAAATTAGCATATGCTGCATACAAGAAACCCACCTACAGGAAGGAAAACATTTTAAGATACGGGGCTATCAATGCTTCAGAGTTGACAGAAAAGATCGGAAGAAGGGTGGCATACTAACACTGATAAGGAATAACCTCAACGCTATAGAATCCAAAACATATAAAGAAGGTGCAGAATACCGAGTAATCCATCTAAAACATAACACTCTGGAACTGGATCTCCTAAACTTCTACTGCCCCAATGACATACCACTGAACATGACTAGCATAGATGTCCCCATTGGCAACTTCATAGCGGTGGGAGACTTCAACAGCCATTCCCAAAGCTGGGGATACAACCAGCTAGATAGAAGGGGCGAAGAGATAGAAAACTGGCAAGACGACAATAACCTAACCCTTCTAAACAACCCTAATGATCCTCCAACCTTTTACTCCAGAAGATGGCATAGCACCTCTACTCCAGACCTGGCATTCTGCACACCTGATTTGGCTGGGATAGTGGAAAGGGAAATAGGAGAACAACTCGGTGGAAGTGATCATCGTCCTGTATTCATCAAAATTAATAGAACAATTAATACAAGTCCAAGTCAGCCAAGATGGAATTATAAAAAAGCAAATTGGTCCATTTATCAACACAGAGCAAATCTGCTTACAAAAGATATTAAGGTACTAGACAGAGACATTAACAGAGTCATCTGGGATTTTAATAATGGAGTACTCAAGGCAGCAAAGGAGACAATACCGAGAGGAGCGAGGAAGAACTATGTACCATATTGGTCCACCACACTACAAAACCTACATGAAGATATGAATGAAGCAAGGCACACTGCAGAGGTACAACCATCCCAACAGAACCATATCATGCTACAAAAGGCAAAAGCAAAATTCATTAAAGGAAAGCTAGAAGCCCAGAGGAGAAGCTGGAGGGAAAAAACATATAAACTAAACCTTGAAAAGGAAGGGAGAAAGTTGTGGAAACTCACTAAACAATTGAATGACGATAACAATTCTCAACGACAAACCATTACACTAGACGATGCAGGGAAACTATATACCGGCAAACAAGCAGCAGACATATTTGCGGAATCCTACAGAAATGAAAGTAACATCTCCGTCAATTTACGCAGACAACGAGACATTCGTCAAGAAATAATCCACACTAGAACTAATGGAAACAGTCCGGACGTTATGTCCAAACCTTTCAATATGGACGAGTTAAAAACAGCCGTGTGGAAACTTAAAGACAGGAAATCACCAGGCCCGGATGGTATAACCAACGAAATGCTAAAACACCTAGGATATACAGCAATGAGCAAACTGTTGCAAATATACAACTACAGTTGGATGACAGGCAGTGTGCCACAGATATGGAGAGAGGCGCTCATGTGTCCCATCATAAAGAAAGGAAAAGACAACAGGAAGGCCACCAGCTACAGACCAATAAGCCTAACAAGCTGTGTATGTAAGACAATGGAGAGGATGATCAACAGAAGATTGAAATGGTACTTGGAATCCGAGAAAATTTTAGTGCCAGAACAAGCAGGGTTTAGAGAGTGCAGCAGCACAGAAGACCAAATCACATACCTGTCACAGATCGTTGAAGATGCCTTCCAAGAAAAGAGAAAAGTCTTTACCCTATGGATAGATCTCCAAAAAGCTTTTGACAAAGTATGGAAAGACGGGTTAATAGTAAAACTGCAAAGGAACGGAATCAAGGGTAATATGAGAAAATGGATCCAGTCGTTCCTACACAATCGGAAAGCAAGAGTCACTATGGAAGGTCACAACAGCAAGAAAATCCTCCTAAAACATGGAGTTCCTCAAGGCTCAGTATTGTCTCCCACCCTGTTCCTTGTATTCATCAATGACCTCATCCACGATCTGCCACAAGGTGTGAGAGCTGCCCTATACGCTGACGACTTGGTGGTGTGGTGTGTAGAAGAACATCTAACTATCGCTAATAAGCGAATACAAAGGGCAGCAGACAACATAGCAGCATGGGCAGAGAAATGGATGGTGCAGATCAACGCTGAAAAATCATCAACAACACTTTTCACGCTCTCCAACAAAGACAAAGCAGGAGAGATACGACTTGGAAATATACATGTCCAAACAGATGAGGAACCGGTGTACTTGGGCATTACATTAGATAAGAGAATGACATGGAGGCACCACATCGAGAGAACAGAGGCTAAAGCGAGAAGAAAACTTTCCATACTGAGGAAAATAGCTGGATCAAGTTGGGGAGCTAACGAAACAACACTAAAGAAAGTGTATACAGGTGCAATAAGACCTATATTAGAGTACGGATCAGCAGCATGGTCTACAGCAGCCAAATCACACCTACAAGCCTTAGATAAAGTACAAAATCAAGCGCTTAGGTTGATCACGGGTGCCATGAAGACCACACCAATAAATGAAATGGAAAAAATCACAGGCATTCCACCTTTATTATACAGACGAGACACTAAGACCCTGATCCAAGCAGAAAAGTACAAGAACATGCCCGCACATCCAATGAAAACTAGATTTGGAGATTTAGCCAGTGGGAGGTTGAAGAGAAGCAGTTTTGTGCATCGGTCCAAAAAACTAATTAGAACATACAAGGATGAACTACCAGACATCACTAAGGAAATAACTCCCACACTCCTCCCAACCCCATGGGAACAACATCAAAATTTCAGTATTAAGACCTCCATAACTACCACCTGCCCCATGGGAGAGCTAAATACTCTCCAAAGGAAAATAGCAGCATGTGACATGATTGAAGAACTATACCCCAGAGAAGCATGGATCCAAGTATATACTGATGGATCTGCAACCAGAGCAGTGAAGAACGGAGGCGCAGGAGTTTATGTGGTCTATCCAGACAAAGAAAATGAATCCACCTGTTCACCTACTGGAATATTCTGTTCAAACTATGCTGCTGAAGTACAGGCCATAAGCATTGCTGCAGGAATAATAAATAACACAATAAGCCAATGTCAGCAGGTTGTATTCCTTACCGATGCAATGTCAGTTCTGCAAGCCCTCAACAGTGATAAACTGCCAGAATTAAACAAAGTCCTATGCGAAGTAAATATCAAAAGAAGGGCAGTGCTACAGTGGATACCATCACACTGTGGCATACCAGGAAATGAGAGAGCAGATATGTTAGCAAAAGAGGGAGCAACACAGGAACAAAAAGAACAAACAATCACATTCCAGGAAAAGAAGACCCTTATCAAGGCCATCAGGAAAATTGATCAACAAAGAGACAACTATCAATATCTTGATCGAGCAAAACAGGTGATCCTGTTCCGTATGAGAACAGGACACAACAGACTGAACAGTCACTTATACAGACTGAGATTGGTCCCATCACCCCTATGTACGTGTGGACAGGCAGCACAGACAGCCGAACACATCCTGCAAGACTGCCACATGCTTAGTCAATTGCGAACTGAACATTGGCCCACAGAGACGCACATCCACACAAAGCTGTTTGGGAGTCTTGAAGAACTTTCAACCACAGCAACATACATCCAGAAAACCGGACTTCTTGTGTAGACATTTCTAAACAACAGCGAACGAGAAGAAGAAGAAGAAGAAGACTGAACTGTTGTTGACACTTGGTTAGGTGTTACTCAGGTATTGAGTTCATGTCTGACTTTATGTCAACATGGTGTGACTTGTGCATGCGTTGGGAGAAAGCATGTAGTGAATACAAGTCTGGTGTGACTGAGACAGTCTGTGATTAGTAGCCGAGCTGTGAGCTCGTATTGTGTGACTTTGGAGAAACACAGATGTGATTATTCTAATATGTGAGGAGATATTTATTATATTGTGTAGGTGCTACCTATTGTACAGGCAAAGATTATTGTACCGCCTGGAAGTGTTCCTGTTGGAACCATATTTAAAGTCTGTTCGCGGAGAACAGTATAGGGCGTTGCAGTGTCCGCCCCTAGAGCTACTGGAAGAAATACGACGCGTTTCCCGCCTTGCAGCAGTATAGGAATAATACAGGCGTTGTTGAATTCCCGCCTGGATGAGATTCGGAGAGAATCTAGATGGCGATGCTTAATGCCGCCAACCACTAATAATAAGTGCATCACACCTGGATGGTGTTATGATTGTGCGAGGAAGGTATGCCGCACCAAGGTCTTTATGTGTACTGTTAGTGTGTACTCTTGTTAAGTCAGTTCGTGAACATGAGAGTTCAGAGTTGTTTCCTGCAGGCAATGTCAACCTGGAGGTGAGTCAGTATGCTTGCTAAATGGGATTGATTTCCATTAACTATCTATCAGTCTAATAAATGTTATGGAACTGTACCAGTGGTGTTGGGTTAATTCGTACGAGCCATTTTTGATCTTCATCTACATACAACCCACACCCACCATAATATTATGTTCCTGACAACTGGGAACATCGTCTAGACTGTGTTCTGACAACTAGCAAAGGCTGTTCTCGCTTTATTCATTCTGTTGTTGATGTCTTTGCTTGTTTCGAGATTAAAATTTATATATAGACATATTTATCTCTGGTAAATATTTTTGTGGCTGGGGTTGTAATGTGCCAGAAAATGGGTAAACAACTGTGACAGCGCTACATCGTGTTTGTAAATAAAATGTCAATTGTTCAAATTTTCTCAATGTTCAACCAGATTGCACGTTATTAACACCAGGCACATGTTACGTTCATGTAAGAGTTTATGTAAGTGTTCAGTGGTCAGAAAGGCTATGCGCCCTAGATGTTGATTTGCACCAATTGAATTGTGTGCAACCTTGTTCAACCTAGGTTCGTTCATCCGGATGAGAATGCTGCTACTTGTTGGTGTTTCATGGCACGTGATGTTGCGTATAATGTAGTGTTAGTGCTCACCTTAGTTCGTTTACACAGTTCATCTCACAGTAGCACATAAGTCATTGACGACACTTAACAAATTCACTACGATAACTAACTGTTTCACTGACAAACATTTTCTAAAACCACTAACAATAATAAGCTTAATCACTAACGACAATCCCGTAAATAACAAAATATTTATTAAAATTAGAAGTTGGATATAAGAATATTAAATAAAGCATGGCTATTTACAAAACCAACAATATTATGTATAATTTCATTTCCTTCTAACACTAGTTCTATCTGGTCCTGTTCTATACAATGTGAGAATCCTTGTTTCATGACAACAACCTTGAGAACCAATGTTCTTATTATTTACATAAAAATGTGGCAACTCAAAAGTTACATTCATTCTCAAAATCTCATATAGATTACCAACACCATCTTTCTTAATATTCAGTGAACATTTCTCATTAAGTTTTACAGTATCTATAATTATGTATCGAGTCTCTTGTCACGAGAGGGTATAATATTGTTTAAAATATAAGATTTCCTGGACACAAAGTTGTATCAGGTGATACCAGGATAGTGCCAGCTAAGAGACTGGTCTTATAAGCAATAACCCCTTCTCTGAAAAGAGTAAGGGTGTATAGACATCAAAGGTAAGATCAAGCTGTATAAGTCCCTAGGTATGATGATAGTGTATTATCCTAGGTTCCTAAATGCTCCTCTCCAGATCCTCCTCTGTTTATAATGTTAAGCTCTGCTAAGGGTATTAAACTAAACTATTTACCAACAAGAACTGTAACTTAACTTAAATAATCCAATTAAGTCTGTTGGCAAATATTTACAATTTATTTTATACAAGTTTTTATTTTCTTTGTGAAAATCTTTCACTGAACTCAAAATTTGATTACAACATAAAATGAATAAAATCACTTGTAAAATGTTCAAAATTATCTACAGTCTTTAAATTTGTAGGAAAGTTCTTCTCTCTGGGCTGAACTCACTCTGGTTGTAGACTATCTTTATTGTAGGAGCAATAAAAGTTCCTCACAGTTTCTGAATTACTGTCAATTATTGAATATCAATTTTCAGGTCTAAATGCACTGAATGGTCATCATTAGATATAACTGTCTTTGATTGTGGTAACACTGTTGTACACTGGACAGTAGCCTTGTGTGGCTACTTAGCTTTTCTACTTGTATTTGGCGCCTGTCACACTTCTGTTCTGGATAGAACCATCACATGAGATTCTTCCAGGCAGTTGGTACTGGGTGGCCGTCCCTCTAGAATTAAAGGGCTCTCGCACCACTAGCTCCTATAGTTGTGGCTGGCTTTTTACAGGTATACGTATTGTTACAGGATGTAACCTGAAATACAATTATTAACCACTGTATTGTCTATCTCTATCTCTCTAGCACAGATGTAGGGGATGAGAGACAGTTTCAGACAGAGTGCAGATAGACGCACAGGGCATAATAAATCAGTAATAACACAATCCAGTTCCCTGTGAAGATAGTCTTTCTCCAATTCTTTGGTAACAACTTTCTGTCCATGATTCGCATCCATACAGTTATTAGGTTTTGTGGAAAATACTATGTGATATCTTAAACAATACAGTAATGCAATTCCTTTCATCTATTTCTTTGTTCCTGGTGTGTGTCCCATTCCTTCATAAAATAATTCTTTAAATGCTTTTCTAAAACTATGAACACACATTCCGCTGCCATTCTCATTTATTTGAATATACACAGGCTTGGTTTTGCCTCCAGAAATTACAACGTAGTTTTATAACACATTTTTGCACACTTCCTAACGCACCATTTAATTAATTAATTGAAAATATATATATATATATATATATATATATATATATATATATATATATATATATATATATATATATATATATATATATATATATATATATATATATATATATATATATATATATATATATGTGTGTGTATGTGTGTGTGACATATTATGATAATAGCGTTCATATATCTATTTCATTATCTACAATTTTCTTTTTCTTAGCTTTCATCTACGCACGTTTTGTTAACACAAAACCCTCCTACAATCAGAGATCTGTCTCTTTTTCTAATTTATCACGCCGAATTTATTTCTGTTCTCTATTTCCTTTGATGAATGTTTACCAGCAGACCTTTTAGATAACGTCGAGCCGGTTACCTGTAATTAAACGCCAGCGATTGAAAATCGTCGTAATAGGATCAAACAGAGAGTGACGGAACGCGTAGAAGGAGCAGATAATTTTGGAACAAAGGGGAGACAATTTCTATTACCCTTCCCTGAATCCGTTTGTTGAAAGGTAATTAAACACGGTGAGAATCGCCAGATCAAAGGACGGGCTTCGCTCAATTTCCCTCGATTGCAGAGTCTGCAAGCAGTAAAAGGCGTAAAAAATTCCTCAGATTCGCAGATTGCAGGAGGAAAAACCCGAGATCTGAGTGAAGGTGTCATAAGTAACAAGTCTGAGCGAAGTTCTGGAAATTTATTATATATTCTCCAGCTTTTAAAATCCATTATTCAGTACTCCACAGATTTTTAAGACATCTAGCTTCGATTTCTAGAATCCCTTGTATTAGTGAAGTTTCTTAGTTTTTCGTTGGAGATAGTCTTAAAAGTTGTGTGAAGGTAATTATATTTACTAGTATTTTTTGAGTGATCTAAGTGGTAAAATACGTCAAGGTTTTACTGTGTTAGTTGCTAGCAGAACAAATAATAATTTCTAGCTAAACTATGCCAGCTATTAAATAAATTTAATCAATTGCTAGTAACCAGTCAGAGAATATTTTAACCGACTATTAAATGCACTGTTCATTATGAGTATTGACGAAATATATATTTATTTCTAATTCATGATGATTAAGTTTTTTTTAAATGACTAGAATTTATTTCACGGGAGTTTTTAAACGATGAGACAAGCTCTAAGCTTGTAGTTTCAATTTAAAGTTAAATAACCGAAGTGGATAAATATATTATATTTTACGCGGGTTAAGGATAGTATTGAGAATACTATATTATGGTTAAGTATTTGTATTTTTTTCTCCTTTACACAGTATTGGGTTAAACCCTAAACCTTACCGGCGGCTTCCATATAAATCTGAGAGTAACCATACAAAAGAACAATTTAATTATTATCTGGGTTTCTTCAATGTAAACCTGTCTGAGGTTGTGTTTACACCCAGAAAGAGACAGAATACCAACCCAAAGAACATAAAGAGTGACTTTGTTACTGGGCCTTTAGATCCAGATTTTTCTGTTCCAATTTCATTTACAGTCAGTCCGTTGCGGCGACCTAACAAACATTAACATTTCCCGACGTTTGACCATTTGTGGTGTGACAAGGAATTTTTATACTGAGAGAAGTTATAAACCTGTCATTTCCTATGTACTGGAAATCTCAAGCTATTGACACTGTGAGCGCTGTTAAAGTTCTTACCTGGACAAATTAAATGTGACATAAACAGTAATCCTAAATACAAATAACAAAGGGAACGCTCCCCGGAGAAGTGGACTTAAATCTGTCTTTGAGAAGCTGGGGTTCTCTTTGCCAAAAATAACACTGGTTTTGCTGTGTGTGTCTTAAAGATTGTTCCAGAAGATACAACACAAGTATTATGTAAGAAAGAATGCTCGTGGTCACGGTTGTCTGAGAAGAGCGGAAGGATGAATGAATAATTCTCATACATATTTTGTAGAATCCATGTGCTCACTTTGTGTATTTTTTATGCAAGTTTTTGCTAATGTTGTTCCTTTTCAGAATAGATTAACGTATAAACTCTGTTCTTTACGGTAGAGGGAAATACTAGACCATAGCGTATAAATCTTTGACTCTTTGGGAGTTAATAACTTTCTTCTAACGGGATCTTGTCTCAACAGAGGGAGGGAGGATTACACCTATGAGTCTAACTCTTTAATTAATTCATTAACTTATGTGTATTTGTATTTGATTGATATTCAAAATATTGCTGTTGTGAAGTCCTTTATGATAAATAAAATTTACATAAACGTTATTTACATGTGTTGATCAGCTCGTCCCAACATATCCCTACATCCATTAATATAGTTTTTTTTCACGTTTGTGCGTCTAATTGTCGTCACGTATCTGTGTGTGTGTGTGTAGAGGTGAGTGGTTGAATAATATATATTTATAGGAAAAATGTCTGATATAAGAATCTCAGTCGTAATCGATAGGCTGGATAGATTATTTCTCAAAATCCATAGACAGACTTTACCTTTCACCATGTCACTCGTGAAAATCTATTTCTTTACCTTATCTCCCACTGAGCTATTACCTGTTTTAGTTCTATTCAGACGGGACCATAATTGATCTTAATTACCTATCCAAAAAAATCTATGACTATATATATATATATATATATATATATATATATATATATATTCTTTCTTACTCTCAAGTACATACAGTCGAGCTGTTAATGGTCACGCAATCTGCTCTCAGATGCAGAAGGCAAAGGAAGTCTTCACTGACATACTTTGCGCTCTCGCTGTATTTTCAAACTTTTATGGCCTGCTTTCGCAAGAGGGAAAGTCCTTATATAGGTGAGGGCCAACTGACACGGGAAGCAGTAATGCTGCCGTGTGTTGCATACTCAAATATCGGCATACATTTGTCTAGATGTGCAAATATGGAAAACCAGGAATTCAAATATCTTCCTTATTACTGGAGCGATTTCCTTCATCTTAGACTTAAAATACGCTCTGGATTATTTTTCATCTTTCTAAATAATTGTCTTTTCCTTTCATCCTTCCATCTTTTCCTAGGCGTAGCTTAAACAGCAAAATTTTCGACTTGCCTGATGTCTTGATGCATTCCACTCGAGATTTCTCCATTAATATACCACTTCCCGTGGAAATCTTTGCACATACTTATATATGGACATTCCTATTTGTGAATTATTAACCTCTTCCGTGCTGTACTTCGCTCATAATTCTGTAGATTACCTCCAATGATAATACGATTACACAGATTAGAAGCTGGCCATTGTTAGGCCAGTACGTTTGTAAACAACATGAATAAAAGTGCCTTTCCATTGGTCCGATTAGCATTCATTATTATAAAGTATGGCGTACCGTTGTGGTATGAATGACGTGTTGTGAATCAAGACTTCACGACATCTTTTAAGGGTCCTACAGGCAGCGTGGTGCAACAAGACCATACCAAAGGATTGGAAGATTGCCATCATAACACCAATTTTCAAAAAGGGTGACAATCAACAATGTGGAAATCATAGAGGCATATCCCTTCTCAGTGTCCCTGGTAAAATCTACTTTAGAATCCTAGAGCAGAGATTCCGACGCCTAGCTGTGCCACAATTGGATGAGGTCCAGTGCGGATTCCGAGCAAACCAAAGTACTCAAGACCTAATCTTCACACTCATACAGCTGGGTGAAAAGGCCCTTGAGTATAAGAGTGAGATCCATTTTTGTTTCATAGATCTGTAAACGGCGTTTGACAGGGTCCCCTGGAGTAAACATTGGAACTGTTTAGCAAAGAAGAACATTCCAGCACCTCTGATTCATGCTATACAGAGCTTCTACAAGTCTTGCAGAAATTATGTGAGGACAGCAAACCAAGTCAGAGGAGTTCAGTACCACCACTGGTGTAAGACAAGGTTATATCATGTCACCTTATCTTTTCATACTTCTCATGGACGATGTCATCAAGGCATGTAAGGAGAGAATAAGAAAGTATTCAGTGGGGTACTGGAAGATGAGACAGATCTGTATTTCAGAGCCTGCATTTACTGATGATGTTGCCCTGATTGCTAAATCAGAGACACATCTCCAATCCAACCTGCAAGTCTGGAAGGAAGAGCTGGAGAAGAGAGGGATGGTCATAAGCAGCTCTAAAACAAAATCCATGGTGATATCACGAGAAGAAAGAATACATCAGATTAAGCTGGGAGAACAGGTCTTGGAGCAGGTCGACCACTTAAAATACCTCGGAGCTATTATAGACCGAAAGGGAGGCATCAAAAAAGAGTTGGTCACCCGAAAAGCAGCAGCTGTGAGACTTTTTCAGACCATAAATCGAGGATTCCTCAGTTGGTAAGAAAACGAAGATAGCTGTTATAGCAAGTTTGATTTGCTGGGGAGGTTATGATGGTATACCTAAAAGAATGAAATCTGTGTCTGTGTTAACCGTGTGAGATCAAGCACATGTAGGCCCCTGACTCTAATAGATGATAATGATGTATTTGCAGGGAACCTAACGCTACCTCCCTAGATCTCACACGGTCACTATTTTGGCTCTAGTGTCTGGTGTATGATGTACCTAATGTCTAGGGGAGAAATGAAATTGATGGTACATAAACACAAAACACTTTAATTCACTATGAGAAAATGAATAAAAACAGTGGTTAAGTTTTTTTCTTTAAAATGAATATTTTTCTTTTTACAATTTAATCTGCCTGTCCCGCCATCTCTTTTGGGCAGGTCTTTGAAAATGAGGAAAAGATAGTTTACATAAAAAGGATCAACTAAAATGTGTGGACTCTTTGTCCAATAAATATAAAGTCACTATATCTCTCCTGTTGGAATATTCACAGCTTACAACTTTATTTATCTAATAGGGTGTCTCACTGGTTAGGAGGGGCTGTAGTTTCATCACGCCCCATAAACTTCCTGGGTATGATTGAAATCACCAAAGTTTATTAAAATAGAAGTGTCAGATATACCCAGAAGCTAACACATCACCTGGGATTCTTTGTAGAAGGATAATTCAGTATGTAGTTGCAGAAAATATAGATATCTCAACACGCACAAGCTCCTCCAGCTATCTGCTGACGGCATAAACAGTTTACAGGAGACTTTTTGGCGTTACCCTCACTCATCAGGTTTCCTATCACCGGCTGGTAACAGGAAATAAAACCTCTGCAACAAAAGGACACCCTGGCCTTTTATATCTGATCACTTATTATATTTATTATTTACATATGGTGGTATGGGATCAGCCTCGCGTGCATACAGGTGCACTCGCCCCTAACTTTATATGACTCACACCTTGCTGTGACCACACCTCAGGTTCCTATGGCAGATACGCCACTGTACGTTTACATAGTTTTCCTCAATAAAATAACGTGGGGTAACCACATTTCCTTTTGTATGATTTGCTCTTCTTTTTTAAATATAAACGCTCCAGGCATGTTGAACAGTGTTCATGGAACACGGAGGCTTACTAACATATTCTAATACAATAATATTAAAACAAAATCGTGACAACATACAACAGTTAGATACAGTTCAATACGAGGTCTCAACAATGTCTGCTCCCGGCATGTCCTTCACTTTTCCCAATAGCAGTATCTAACCTTGGCAGTTGTAATAAACATATTAATTCATAAAGCATTCTTACCACAATTTTCAAGAAATATAAACACATGACGCTGACTTGCAAAGAAATGGCCTCAATTTTCCTCTGCACTGCCCAGACTGCGAATTAATTCTTTAATTTATCAATTAACACAGCTGATCTCAGCGTATTTGATAGAAAAAATATTTGTCAACTGGCGATGAGCAGTGAAAGCTTTTTGCTAATATCTATTAGTACTGGCCAATGGGAAACTTGCGACTACCAGAATTCAAATGTAGTTTTTGAAAAACAAAAAAGAATTTAAAACAAACTCTGTGTCTGGTATTCGATTGGTCAGTCTTCGTTAGTTATGCCAATACAAAAAGATGTTTAGTTTTGGTTAACATTTACCTACCGCTCCCCTTTCCTCCTATACTCTTTTTACCCAATCGGATTTGAATTTACCTCAATGCCTCATTCTACGCTGGCGTCCCCACTAACTTTATGAAAAAAAACAAGCAGAAACAACAGTCTGTCTGGTCACGCGACCGTAGACATTTAGTATTTTCTCAATAACTTGGCTAATACTTGGACTACCATATTTTTTTAAACACATTTTTGCTCAGGGGACTCTAAGCTATACTACCATATGATTTTTGTGGTCAGTTTCATTATGGTTTAGATTTTCAATTTCGTCACTGTCAATCGTCAAATAAAAATTTTACACAAGTCGGCCATCTTCCCCCCTTTCATCTCTCGCTAGCATTTATTTTCAAATAACTACTTGTTTTAGTGACGTCAGAAATACTACCGCTAGGAGGAAATAAAAAAATTGTCTGCGTGTTTGCCTCTGTTGGCTTTGCCCACAGCGTATATATATATATGCATGGCACAACGTGTCAAGCGAAGCGGGGTTTGGCGCGGCTGGTGGTAGAATTGGCGTTTATTATTTCTGTTGTCTCGTGTTACACTACCAAATTTTGTAAGGATTACTACTATTACAAGTGTTAAAGTTAAAATATTACGTTAATTCAGACAGTAGTTTGGCGGCACACTTCCGTAAGATCGTTAATTATAAGTCTTGCCGCAGTCTCTATCAGATCGGGCAAAATGTTAAAAATGTACGTCACAAGGAAAGCGAGTTGGTTTAAACTGAACTGCCCATGGTAAACTTCCGGTGTTATGTATAGAGGTTCGCACTAATGACCTGTCATTGAAACATCCTTTTTTGGGGATGCGTAGATGGCAGGGAGGACAGTGTGATTCGCTTGCATAGCTAAGCGGTGTTGTCGCACGGAAGGTCCAGGGTTCAAATCCTGGGTAAGCCACTCATGTCTGTTGTTTTTCTGTTGTCTAGTGTTCTACTTCTTTATTTCCTACGAGTGCCTTATAACATACCTTTGTATTTGTTTCATATTAATTTACTGTTTACAGACCTCGTGGTTTCCCTTCCTTATGTGTTATAAAGTTTTAAACGGCGGGATCGTTTCTAAGCATTACCATGGCATAAAATTCAGTGCGATGCTGGCGTGTGAGAGGATCATAGTCAGACACAATCGGGCGGGGTTATTTATTATCATTATATGACTAAAATCTTACTGAAATGAGCGATTATCTCGCTGATTTTACTACACACCTCCCGTCCTAAAACATGCATTCATTTGCAGGTTATAATCTGCGAGATAACTTAGCTCAAATGAAGTCTTACGCGTTTTTCTGATCTTCATCATAAGGATGTCAACTCAAAAAGTATGCACCGACGTTCTGAGGGCCGGGAATATATTCAATCAGAAATGAGTATGGCTGTAATAATAATGACCATCTCAATAATCTGGAATTTTCATGCTTGGCTTCTGACAGGAATACGAGAGGTGAATGATCCGTTTGGACCACAAATGTCCTGCCATATAAATAAATCTGGATTTTTTTTATAGACCATATCAAAGCCAGACATTCCTTTTCACTTGTTGAATAATTTTTTTCCGCCTTGTTCAACTTACGGCTTGCATAAGCGACTGGGTTTAATTCCCCATCTTGTAAGGAGGACCTTTGCAACAATGTAGCGCCCAGGCCCACATTGCTTGATTCACTTCTCACGATAAATTCTTGATTCAAGTCAGGCAATTGTAATACTGGCCTGCTTGTGAGTTTTTCTTTTAACTCCTGGTAAGCCAATTCACACTGTGCGGACCAATTTATTGTATCAGGTTGACCTTTGCGAGTTAAATCCGTCAGAGGAGCACATATAGAGTTAAAATGTTTAATGTACTTTTGGTAGAAACCACACAACGAAACGAAAGATCGCACATCTTTCTTTGTTTGTGGCCTAGGTGCTCTTTTCAATTTTTCCAGATTCTTGGGGTCCGGGGTCATGCTACCCTGATGTACAGTATGTCCCAAGAATTCCAACTCTTTACAACCAATACAACATTTTGTTGGCCTAGCGGTCAGGTTAGCCTCTCTGAGTCTATCAAACAGCATATTCAAAGAGGTAACGTGTTCCTCAAATGTTTCCGTAGCAATGAGGATATCATCCATAAAATTCGAAATAGATGGATTTTTCAGGGGATCCAACAATTTTCGCATCATCCTAGAAAACACACTCGGGGCATTTTTCAACCCAAACGGTAACATGTTGAACTCATAATGACCTTCCGAGGTGCTGAAGGCTAAATAAGGTCGAACCTCAGGCTTTACTGGAATTTGGTAATAGCCTTTGCTAAGATCCACCTTAGAAAAATATTTTGCCTTGTTCAGCCTGGCAAATAGTTGAGTAGTATCAGGTAATGGATCCACCTGACCTTCCGTGACAGCATTCAGTTTCCTGTAATCGATGCACAGTCTATGTTCTCCCGATGGTTTTCGCAACAAAACCACACAGGAACTATAAGGAGACTCACTGTGAGAAATAATCCCTTCTTGTAACAAATAATCTATCTCCTCTTTCAAAGCTTTTTCCTTAGCGAAAGGAATAGAATAGGGCCTCATACAGATAGGTGCTGGGTCTAGTAGTTTCATATCATATTCCAACAAATTTGTGTGCCCCGGTTTATCCGTTAACACATCTGTATGTTTCTCAAGGACCTGTTGAACCTTCTCCCTCTGTCCTTTTGTCAGGTGATTACTGATCTTCACCTGTGTAAACGTTTCACTGGTTTTCAGTGGATATTCGAATGAGGTGAGAGGGTCATTTTTCATTTCGGTTGCGATAGACTAGGCAATTAGGTGTGTTCCTTCCTGGATTTGTCTTTCTTATTATAATAAGCAGCATGCTTTTTCCTGGCTTGTCTCACATTATCATTTGCCAGTTTCCAACTAGTTTTTAAACGAGTGGTCAGTTCGTTCACATATTGATAGGATGAGGTAACAGTCTCCTCTGCCTTCTCATCTGTCCAAGTCCTTAACAAGGTTACATATGGACTTTTAATTTTTCTGACATATTTTTCATAACATTAGAAGCCTTGTGTTGAGGACGTTTCTTTCTTGTGTCATCACACAAGAATCTACCACTACCTATTCTTTTCCTGGGGATTTCTCCCCACTTTAGGTTCATTGTGAGAGGAGATCTCTCTCTTTTCGTTTCCTCCAGTTTATATAATTCTGACCGAGGGATTGTCAGCTTAGTCTGGGGTAAAACTACTCGTCGCATAGTGGCCATTCTAATACATTCAAGTGAAGACTGTGTGTGAAAAGGGGGCTCCCATTCCACGTTGTCTACTTTATTACAATTATTTTTATTTCCAGGCCTAAGTTTGCCCCGTGGCATGTCTAGGTCCTGCACCGTTTTCCCACTTGTGGGTGTTCCCTCATGAAATATGCCGCAGGCTTCTACGAAATTCTCAATAACTATCTTTACATCTGGCCAGTAATATTTTTGCGAAACCTTTTGGCAGATGGTACCTACTTTCTCGTGGTCCCCATCTTTTCCAACATGTAAACTCCTTATTACGTCTGCCCTAAACATCTTGGGAAGTACCAGTTGTCCGTGACCCTTTGAACCAGTTCCGGCCTTCCTATATAACACTTTATTCTTCAGATAAAATTCTCCTTTATTAGGAGGTGTATGGCAGGTACGCAATTTTTGAAAGCACTGCTTCAGTGACCTATCTTGAGCCTGTGCCTTTCTCATCTCCTCTGGATGAGTATTTATAGGTTCATCTTCTTCCTTTCTGGATTGTGATCGGGTCTGGACTGCTGCCAAGACCACAGGTCTCTTGGGATTCCCCAAGTAGACATAACGACACCCCAATATCAGAGGGTAGATGGGTGCGTCTATCACTGCTGCTCTGATTATCCCTTCCACATAGCGAGTTTTCACTGTTATCCTTGCAATGGGAAGTTTCATGAGAGTTTGGTCCTTGTTCGCCCCTTGTATCTCCACTGTTTCTGTGGTATACTGATCTGGGTTCACCAAGTGCGAGCTCACGACAGCATCAAAATCTAAACCGGTATCATAGAGGCACCTAATGGTGACATCATTGCATACCACATCCTCACAAACTGGGGGGTGATAAGGTTCCTGCTGTCCAGCAGGTTTGTCATTTTCTTCCTGGTTCCCCCTTCTCATAGCAGCCAATCCAGCAGGTTTACTTTTACAAAATTCAATGTCATGTCCCTCCTTCTTACAATATCTACAATATAATCTACCTTGATGAAAAGGTTTTCTTTCATCATTCTTTCTGTCATTGAAATGTGAGGTTTTATTTTTATAATCATTTCGAGGCTTATCAAAGTTTTGCTTACCTCTGTTGTCAAATTTATTATAGTTTTGAGGAGCCTTATAATGATCTACTGGTTTCTTCTTGGTGCCAGCTACCTCTGCCTGGGCTGCCTCATACCTCTCAGCGACATTAATTATCTCACCCAGCCTCTCCGCGCCCTGTTCCATGAGAAACTTTCTCATGTCTGGAGGGTTGGACTCTCTCTTCTGTTCTATGAGTATCATCTCTTTGAGATCTTGGGTTTCCCCAAAGTAGCCCATTTCTCCATATACGTTTCTAACCGGGCGGAGAACTGGTGATAGGTCTCACCCGACAGTAGCCTGGCATTCCTAAATTTCTTTCTATAAAACTCTCCGTTCTTTTCGTATCTTAACAAAAGAGCCTGCTTCAACATGTCATAGTTGTCTTGGTCATCCCTGCTCATTTTGGATAAAACTTCATAAGCTGTTCCCCGAAGACCCTGAGACAACTTTACACCCCATCTTTCTCTTTCTAACCCATAAGTAGTGGCTAATACTTCATATCTGCTCAAATATGACTCAATGTCATCATCCTTTTCTACAAAATAGTCTAGATGGAACCCCATGGCTGAGTTGGAGGCCCCCTGACTAGCAGTAGCATCAGAGGTAGAGGGCTGTGACCATTGTCCGGAGCAGGGCCTTGCAGCTCTAACTCCCTTAGTCGCAACTCATGCTCCCTCTGTAATCTTTTATCTTCTGCTTCCCTCTCAGCAGTCAATTTCTTTTCTTCTTTTTCTGCCTCCCTTTGCAGTCGTTTTTCTTCTGCTTCCCTTTGCAGTCGTTTTTCTTCTGCCTCCAATTTTCTCTCCTCAAATTGGAGCCTCTTGATCTCAGCCTCTCTATCAGCCTCTAGGGCCCTGGCCTCCTTGTCAGCCTCAATCTGTAACCTTTTAATCTCAGCCTCTCTATCTAACTCTAATTTCTTAATCCCCCTAGCCTCTTCTACCTGTATTTTCCTTTCCTCAGCTAACCTATGTTCTTCCCTAGCAATAAATTTATCACATTCTGAGGTGACATAGTCAATCAAGACTTGACCTTCCATGTTCATTTCCCTGGCAGTCTGCACAGCCTCAGAGCAAAACTTGGCCAAATCTGCCATCTGATAAATACAGAATGTTCTAACTAAATTTCTAAAATAAATGCTAATTTACTTAATTAATTCCAGGTTCTGACACTTCATTAAATTCCCAAATCTTGGGCAATAGTAATTATGGGGATTCCCTGGTAAAATAGAATGATGTTACTGCTAAAACCCAGACCCCATTGTATGTAGTACTAGGAGAAATTCAAATCCCGGACGATCCCCCAGTATATGTAGCAAGTTTGATTTGCTGGGGAGGTTATGATGGTATACCTAAAAGAATGAAATCTGTGTCTGTGTTAACCGTGTGAGGTCAAGCACATGTAGGTCCCTGACTCTAATAGATGATAATGATGTATTTGCAGGGAACCTAACGCTACCTCCCTAGATCTCACACTGTCACTATTTTGGCTCAGCTTACAACTTTATTTATCTAATAGGGTGTGTCACCGGTTAGGAGGGGCTGTAGTTTCATCACGCCCCATAAACTTCCTGGGTATGATTGAAATCACCAAAGTTTATTAAAATAGAAGTGTCAGATATACCCAGATGCTAACACATCAACTGGGATTCTTTGTAGAGGGATAATTCAGAATGTAGTTGCAGAAAATATAGATCTCTCAACACGCACAAGCTCCTCCAGCTATCTGCTGACGGCATAAACAGTGTACAGGAGACTTGTTGCGTTACCCTCACTCATCAGGTTTCCTGTCACCGGCTGGTAACAGGAAATAAAACCTCTGCAACAAAAGGACACCCTGGCCTTTTATATCTGATCACTTATTATATTTATTATTTACATATGGTGGTATGGGGTCAGCCTCGCGTGCATACAGGTGCACTCGCCCCTAATTTTATATGACTCACACCTTGCTGTGACCACACCTCGGGTCCCTATGGCAGATACGCTCCAGTACGTTTACATAGTTTTCCTCAATATAATAACGTGGGGTAACCACATTTCCTTTTGTATGATTTGCTCTTCTTTTTTAAATATAAACGCTCCAGGCATGTTGAACAGTGTTCATGGAACACGGAGGCTTACTAACATATTCTAATACAATAATATTAAAACAAAATCATGACAACATACAACAGTTAGATACAGTTCAATGTGAGGACTCAACAATGTCTGCTCCCGGCATGTCCTTCACTTTTCCCAATAGCAGTATCTAACTGTGGCAGTTGTAATAAACATATTAATTCATAAAGCATTCTTACCACAATTTTCAAGAAATATAAACAAATGACGCTGACTTGCAAAGAAATGGCCTCAGTTTTCCTCTGCACTGCCCAGACTGCGAATTAATTCTTTAATTTATCAATTAACACAGCTGATCTCAGCGTATTTGATAGAAAAAATATTTGTCAACTGGCGATGAGCAGTGAAAGCTTTTTGCTAATATCTATTAGTACTGGCCAATGGAAAACTTGCGACTACCAGAATTCAAATGTAGTTTTTGAAAAACAAAAAATAATTCCAAACAAACTCTGTGTCTGGTAGTCGATTGGTCAGTCTTCGTTAGTTATGCCAATACAAAACGATGTTTAGTTTTGGTTAACATTTACCTACCGCTCCCCTTTCCTCCTATACTCTTTTTACCCAATCGGATTTGAATTTACCTCAATGTCTCTTTCTACGCTGGCGTCCCCACTAACGTTACGAAAGAAACAAGCAGGAACAACAGTCTGTCTGGTCACGCGTCCGTAGACATTTAGTATTTTCTCAATAACTTGGCTAATACTTGGACTACCATATATTTTTAAACACATTTTTGCTCAGGGGACTCTAAGCTATACTACCATATGATTTTTGTGGTCAGTTTCATTATGGTTTAGATTTTCAATTTCGTCACTGTCAATCGTCAAATAAAAATTTTACACAAGTCGGCCATCTTCCCCCCTTTCATCTCTCGCTAGCATTTATTTTCAAATAACTACTTGTTTTAGTGACGTCAGAAATACTACCGCTAGGAGGAAATAAAAAATTGTCTGCGTGTTTGCCTCTGTTGGCTTTGCCCACAGCGTATATATATGTATGGCACAACGTGTCAAGCGAAGCGGGGTTTGGCGCGGCGGGTGGTAGAATTGACGTTAATTATTTCTGTTGTCTCGTGTTACACTACCAAATTTTGTAAGGATTACTACTATTACAAGCGTTAAAGTTAAAATATTACGTTAATTCAGACAGTAGTTTGGCGGCACACTTCCGTAAGATCGTTAATTATAAGTCTTGCCGCAGTCTATATCAGATCGGGCAAAATGTTAAAAATGTACGTCACAAGGAAAGCGAGTAGGTTTAAACGGCGGGATCGTTTCTAAGCATTACCATGGCATAAAATTCAGCGCGATGCTGGCGTGTGAGAGGATCATAGTCTGACACAATCGGGCGGGGTTATTTATTATCATTATATGACTAAAATCTTACTGAAATGAGCGATTATCTCGCAGATTTTACTACAGCTGTATACAGCTCCACCTATGTCCCAGTCTTGACATATGGATGCGAGTCATGGGCAATGAGTACAACCCACAAAAGTCAGATCCAAACCTCAGAAATAAGTATCCGAGGAAGGTAGTTGAAGGAACAAGAAGAGACATGGTCCGCAACCAGACGATACGTCAAGGCCTAAAATCCCACCACCTGCAGACCCAAGTAGAACAGTCCCAACTAAGACGGTTTGGCCATGTCTGCAGAATGGGAGAAGATCTGCTACCTCGACAAGCATTGGAAACAAAGAGCCAGAGATCCAGACCCCCAGGGCGACCCAGAGTCCGCTGGGAAGACAACATTAGACAATCTTTGAAGGACCGAGGACTAGAATGGAACCAGGCCAGGAGGAAGACAGCCGATAGGATAGTCTGGCGCTCTCTCTTCCAAATTGCTACACCTTACGGTAGAAGGGGAACGACTAAGTAAGTAAGTCTGTGGTTCTCAATATGTTTACTTACAAGTGGCATCAACAGCTAAGCGCTTGAAATAAAAATCACCACTATTTATTTATTGCCTGTCAGTCTGCAGGGTCACACATTTTCACTTCACTGCAACCGCTCCACCAACGGCGTGAAGATATAAATATTCAGTACATATTCTATAGCGTTAACACGCAGAATAATATTTACTTTAAAATGGCTCAAGAGCCGCCTGTCATTCACAAGTCACCTTAGCGGATTAAGATCATTGGTTAACAGCTTAAGAACCACTATATCTCTTTCTTACTTTCACTTCAACCCTCAGAGTTATTCTAACTCTGACTAAGATTATGTAGAAATGCTCTTCTTACTTTCATTTATATTATTAGCTATTCTCTACAAAAACTATCTATTCCAAATTACACATATTTCCAACTTTATCATTTCCAGCGCCTTGCTCTGGCTAATCCAGCGCACGGGTCTATAACAAACTGCCTACATTTTTAGTTCTCTTCTCTACAATTCTCTATTTCTATCTGAATCTCAAATCTCAAATCAAAATCTCTAAAATCTCTAGCGAAAATCCCCCAAAAATCCTCCTTTGACCGCGCTAACCACAGTATTTATGTTTGCACCCGGCACCTGTTTGTCTCTGTTGTTTTCTGGGAAAGGGTCAGTAGTCCCTGATTTCTGTAAACCTGACAACAGTGTAAAGGGTTGATTTCAGCACGTATCTTGTCTTTCTCACGTCCTGATTAAACGACTCTAACGTACTAGTGCAGGTGTTCTGCGTGGATAAATGACCACTGTTTATAGTTACATCTACATTCCTTTTCCTATAAATGTAATTAACGTCAATCAAGATTACATTCACTTCTCTTATAAATACAATAAGATGTCAGTCAAAAATATATTCCTTTGTCTTAGTTTTTGATGTTAATTTATAGTGGTCTCTGAAAAATGTGAGAACCATGGCATCAAACTTACAACAACTGTCACTCGAAGTTTCTGAGTGCCCTTCTCATGCACAGGTGTGCTGTACTCAGTGATCCGCACGTGTTTCTACTAAACAACAAGAGCGATGCCTCTAATGTTGTGGTTAAGCGTCCCCCTGATTGACAGCTTCTGACATCAGGGTCAACTAATTGTGAAACTGCATTCTAGTTTGAAACTTTTAATGTAAGAAATATCACAGCATGTGTTTGTATGTGCGCTTTTAAATTAACTCTTCTGTTTTGTATTATTATATTAGACTATTTTGTATAAATCAATGCTGCAGACAAAACATGCGAGCATTGCGCGGTCACACAAAGCTAGCAAGTCAACTGTCATATGCAATGGACTGGACTTGAACATTGAACCGGCCAACGCTTTGGCTCGTTAGCGTATACTAGCAACCGAGCGAAAAAAAGTTGTAACTCAGTGAACTTTTAGCGGAATAAATTACAACAGTGTGCAAGTAGGCTGGCTTCAGAGTTGTGGAGAGCTGGCAGATTTACGTTACCAAAATGAGCTTCTTCTAGCTTAAGGGAGGTTTCAACAAGAAGCGTACAGAAGGAAAGAAAGTAACGAGAATTAACTAGATTTTTGTTAACGACTTGGTGTTTAGGTTAAACGGAGCGAAAGTGTATGATCAGGCAAACTAGGTAAATCTATAGTCCGAATGAAGTGTAAAGATACGAAAAAGTACGTACTAGGGACATCTCTTTCTGGGCATCCAATAATATACCCAGACCTAAGGGTCTTTTATATTTGGACATGCGCCCTAATATAACCGACTAGGTTGAACGGGACGCGCCTCACCAAAACGAGGCAAATGTTTTACATTAAAAAAAATTATGGGCATCCGTTTTCAATTTTATGAGAAAAAGATAGGGCATGAATGAACAGGAATGAGAAAAGATAGTCACTATTATGTTAACACTGAGTCAGATGTACGACGGGTAATTTACCTAGTGTTTTGTTAATCATTTGTGTTGCTTTCTGGAGGACTAGGGTATAGAGAAATAGTTGACCTAGACGAAAACACGTGCAGAGCGTTTATGAGAACCAAAAAGAATTTAGTTAGAGGAGAGATTTCTCATTCACTCGAAACAAGATGTAGCAGCAAGGAGGTGTAACATACAGCGTTTAGTAGTGGTGTGTTTTTGTTATAGTATGATCTTAGTTTTAGTTATATTAAGATAGGAAATTTGTTTAAATGTTTTTAGCTATCGAAGAAGCATTAGTTACAGATTATTTTCATATATAAAGGACATTAGAATATTGGTTCTCAAGCAGTACTACCTTGACGTTCAGTTAGACAGAATTATTTTCTTAAATTCATTAATTGAAATTATTTTAGTTCAACTATAGCAACAATTTAAAGGAATGTGAACAATTATCCTTGCGTTAGTCAAGTCTACCATAAATCCAGATCATTATCCTTTGTATTGAAAAAGTTGTTTGAACAGCACGTAATATAATATGTTTGAGCAACTGTGCGTGTGCAAATGTGTGAGATAACAGTACCACTAATACATCACGACGTCCAAGTAACAACAACTAGTATTTACTCCCAGGTCTACAAACGTAGGTAGAAACAGTCTTACATCATTTATACACGTACGGCCCGAGTGATTTACGCTAGTCCTATGTAGCAGAGTATCTGAACCAATATCTAATGGCAATTAACGAGAGCCTACCCTGCCTAACTATATCGGAATGTGTGTGTACAAAATGTTGTCCAATCGCTACACGAGAAGCTAGCTCGTAGCTGGAAACTTAGGCTGTAGGAAAGCAAGATGTAATTTGTTCTAACTTGGATGCTTATTTGTGACGCCGGGACAAAGGCTAATGAATTTTATCCTGTTCGGTGATCGCGGTATGATACTAGATATTATAACCTTTAAGTAGATACCTGGATCTTAGCTGTAGGAGCAGTGGTACAGGAGTTAGGTCTGTTTTAATGCCACAACAACAAGGACCGTAAGCAGTTTTACCCTGTTCCGACTGCGATAGCAAAAGATACAGGGGATGGAGAGAAAAGACAGTTTATTAGAACGATAGCGACCAATCGGGAGGTTGAAATAAGACCTCGATGAAGAAAACCGGTGGGATAACAACGGTGCAAGAAATTATGACAGTTTTAATAGTTTAACAAATTGGTCAGAAATCTTCATCTTCGAAGACAATTTAGTAAACAAGATAGGCTCAAGCCAGCCAATGGAATCGTTTGTCTTCTCGTCATGCGCTGGGAGGAATAACAGGGAAGGCTAATCTGGAAATGTTTCACTCTCGCCGCCAAAATCAAACGACATAACACAGATAACAGCATACTGCCACTAGGCCACTTTGCCATCTGCATGTGTGGGCAGACTGTTTTGGTTCTTAAAGCCCTGTGTATCTGAGATTGAGGATAAGAGAAATAATTAACAATATGTATATACTGTATATTATAAGTTTGTGCTTGATGGAAGTGTATTCGTGTAGAATCTCATTGTGCAATTCCTGGAAGGAAAACCGCCTTATGTCATGTAAATTCTTTTTTTTTTTTTGTAATTAAACCAGAGGAAAAGTGGAAAAAGATAATAGTTTCCGCAAGGCTTTTAAAGCTTTTTTTCTGATTGCTGGACCAGACAATACCAGTAAGAACAAGGAATGAACGGAAAGAATTGATTTCATGTATTGTTTGAGTATACACTTAACACTTGCCATAAGGCCTATGCGTTTCTAGTGGTCAATCATGGACATATTTGGAAAGAGATTTTTATGAATGATATATTATTTTATTGGATAAATCTATTTGTCACTGACTTAATCTGTCTTTGCTGATTTACCATCAACTGTTCTGAACTTTCTCACTGCATCTGCAATCTGTGTAGGAAGATCTTAGAGCCAGATGCTATCAAGGACATATTGTGTTTCAGGTCATATTGTATCCTGTCAATCACCTTGCCAGCATTGAAGATAACTGGTGCGCTGCAGTGTCGGTGTAAGAATTGTTCAAGCACCAAGTATTGACATCAGATTTGAGAGTGGAAACCCTCAGCTTTGGGTTTTTCCATTCATTGCTGCTGCATTAAGACAGAAGAAGGAGGCGTTTCAGTTAAGTCGTTTAGACAAGGCTGCCTCGCTTAGCATGGCTCACCACACCATATGATAGTTTTGTGACGAATCCAGTTGATTGGTTGAATCCATTTGTGAATAAGACAAAAAAAGAAAGTCACGGTGACACTTATAAAGATTTTTAACCTTGAATATAAACTCCAGTAACAGTACAAGTTCAAGATAAAGTTTAATTGACTTTTTGAGAACACTTTTTACATAAAGTGATCCAGTTCAAGCAAGAAAGAAACATTGACATCTTATTTAACTCGTAATTGAGTGTAACATATTTTGGGGATTTTGGAAACCTCATCATTACTTTATTACATCATTTTTGAGTTCACAAAGACAAACAAAAGAAATTAATGTACATAATTAAATGAATGAGTTGTATACAACGTCTTGAGTAACTCATTTCAGTTTCGTTCAAGTTGTTTCACGTTTATTAATTACCCCTAGATATAATAAAAGTCCATAGGTTTGTCGTAGAGAAGAGGCATCCTAGGTTTCTGGTACTGTTCATTACCGTCTCGACCAGCAATCTTTGCAGCCTGACTTATACCTATAAACTCTATACACCATTGCTAATTTCTGGGAATGGGGTATTACTTGTAAGTCCAGTCTCTTATCTGGCAACTATCCTGGTATCATCTGATACATCTATTTGTCCATATACGTCAATATTATCTAACTTCTCGTCACATCCTAGCAACTATTTGAGGTATTCTTTTTAATATCAGCAGGTAGTAATCACTTCTAATCTCTGGCTCTCTCCAGACTCTAGAATTACGCACATACTTGAAAGGGCCTTTCCTAGCAATGGCAGTGTTGATTATTAATTTATCATTCTTTGTTGGTTCATTTCTAGTGTATCCATGTGTGGCCCTTACATGGAAGCTTCGTATTTGTAATGACACGTTTTTGTTCAAAGCAGAATTTAACGAATCGATTTCCATTATTATTCATTGTATCTTCTCCATATTTCTCAATTACTCTACTGCACCAGTATGGTCATTTCCTACTCTAACAATGAAATCTCCAAAGAAGATACTTTCATCGAGGTGGAAGACCACTGGTTTTTTTTAAGCAGCTTGAAGAACTCTTCTTTGGTTTCTGCTCGCTCATCTTCATTTGACCCGTATACAATGACAAGGCTGATGATGTTCTTCGTTTAGATTTAGCCCCATAATTCACTACGAGACGAAGTTCTATCCTTTAATATTATCTGTTTGGTTTTAGCCCAAAATACAACCCCCCCCCCCCCCCCCCCCCCCCCCTTTCACCGTTAGCTCTTTCGATTGTAGCAACCCCACTGTAGAGCAACATATTGCCATCGAGATCTTTAATTCCATGTCCTCTTTCCTGGGTCTCCTTCAGAGCAATGATGTCTGTCCTCGTCTCCTCCAAGAACTCATCTTCTTTCTCTTTAATACTTCTAATATTCAGTGATCCAAAAGTCGGAGTAAGAAATCCCTGCCAGTTCGTCGCCTGTAAGATCAGTCCGGCTTTTCTTATAATCGAGTTTACGGCCAATCATGGCGGAGGGGCTGGCTCTTTACGGTTTATATGGATACCAACTATCTGGTTCCCGGTTTTACCTGCTAATTCCTGAGACGCTTAACGCGTTCAGGTCCAGTCAGAATCCTTTCTCAGATGGGGCTTGGGCGAAATAAAGTTTGTGTAACTGGTACTTTTAATAAAAGTCCTTAAGAATACTCTGTAGAAATCGTACAATGAATGTTAAAAACTACTTAATATATACTTCATTTCTTTAGATCGAGAAGCAATAGACGAAATTATAAATGCGGTGATATGAAAAAATTTAAATAGACTAAATTAAATAACTGAAAGTCATTACAATAAGTAATTTTAATCACTTACAAGCCAAATAAATGGTCGCGTCTGTTTCTCTCAGAAAGTAGAAATGAGAAAATAATAAATGTATATATTGGTAAACACAAGTTTGCAAAATAGAAGGTTTACATAAACCAACAGGTCTTAATCCGTAAAAGATAAGCAATTTGTATGCTAGTGTCCCTAAATGTTTTGTTAACAGCGACGTAAATAATAAAGTTTCCAATGCTGTTAACACACAATAAGAACACTTTAACTAACTCCAGTACATTTTGTAGCCCAATTTCTTGATCATACGGATTAATTCTAGCTAGATACACAATGAAAAATCCAAAGCCGCTACAGATGATATACAATATACAAACGCTGATTAATGTTTTAGTTGTTCTTGAGAAAGATATTTGGGAAGTTATGGTACTTTTGAGACTGCCTCCACCAGATGTCATTTTCCTGCGTCGGTTGGCGATTACTTTGACCTGGACTCCAATCGCAATGCAACCGACGGTTACAAAAATAATTGGTACGATTCCTGTCATATTGTTAACGATGTTATGATAGATCGCAAAAGTACCGCTTCTTTCGTCCTGGTCATAGAGATCGGAATAGAAAATAGCCCCAAGTCTAACACCTTGTATACGAACTTGTTTAAATTGTAGGTAGAACACATTCTGGTAAAATACAGTGGCGGTACTTAGTAGAACGAGACATGAGAGCACAAACGTTGTTCGTAGCGGAGTGACAATAAAACTGAGTTTGAGTGGGACAAATATAGCAATTATACGTTCTCCTGTAATTAATGCAGGAATTATCATGGAGCAGTAATATCCAATATAATTAAAAGTGGAAAATATTATGTACATGATATACAAAATATAATTGACATTTTCTGAGAACTTGAAGCCAACAGGATCTTTTGCAGTCATAATATATCGAGAAAAGTTAGATAATCCCATCAAAAAGAAAGTATCAGACACAGCCAATGCTACGAGTAGTTTGTTTGAACATTTCCTGAATCCATGTCGAGTCAGTACGACAATACTGGTCACGTTTCCGACTATTCCTAATACACCGGTGCTTGGAAATAGCACGTAATAAAATACCCATTCTACGCATTTGACAGTTACGTCACTGACAAGTACCGATTGGTTAGGTAACACTGTAACCGTAACCACTAAAGTCGTGTTTGTCGACATTTTTGCTCAACCTTAGTCTGGAGTTGTCTAGTTCAAATATATATATATATATATATATATATATATATATATATATATATATATATATATATATATATATATATATATATATATATATATATATATACAAGGTCTGTCCGGAAAGTAATGAGACTGATTCCATAAAATTGGTTTATTTCAAGACATGCTTACATACACTTAAAATTCTTCGAAATAACATCCTTGAGCATCAATACACCGTTGCCAGCGGTTCTGCCACGCGTCGTAGCTCGCCTGGAAGTCTTGAACGGGGATCTCTTTCAAAGCACTCGTCACGGCAGCTTGCACGTTTTTAACAGTCCCAAAATGGTGTCCTTTCAAGCTGGATTTGAGCCGGGGAAACAAAAAGAAGTCAGCCGGGGCCAAGTCCGGGCTGTAGGGAGGTTGAGGCAGCGTTGCCACGGTTTGTTTCGCCAGAAACTCTCTCACTAACAGGGACGCATGAGCCGGCGCATTGTCGTGGTGAATAACCCAGGTGTTGGCCATCTCCGGGCGGACGCGCGCGACTCTGTTCTTCAGCCGTTTAAGCACTTCCACGTAAAATGCAGCGTTGACCGTTTGTCCAGGTGGTACAAACTCCTTATGGACAACACCTTTAGAGTCAAAAAAGACAATGAGCATCGATTTCATCTTCGATTTGCTCATTCGAACCTTCTTTGGTCGAGGAGACTCGGTAGTGTGCCACTCAGAGCTCTGCCACCGAAACACTTGTGCTTTCGATAAAGCATCCTTCCCGTAGGCTTTCTGTATCATAGCAAGCGTCTCGGTCGCGGATTTTTCAAGTTTTACACACAACGTTATCGCGTATCGCTGCTCGACATTCCTCTGCATTTTTACCGTTACGCGACGCTCAAAAAGCTGTCCACTTCGCAAGCGATCCGCACTCTGTAAAAGCTCAGAGCCAACTGACGAGAAATCTATCGTTTACCTAACATCCCCCACCAAGCGTCACGCCTGGAGACTCCGCCACCCGGCCCTTCTGATTGGCCCAAGAAAATCAGTCTCATTACTTTCCTGACAGACCTTGTATAGATAGATAGATAGATAGATAGATAGATAGATAGATAGATAGATAGATAGATAGATAGATAGATAGATAGATAGATACTTCTGAATTTTCGTGGGACCGTGATTGTGAAATGCTTTTAGGGTTCTTTATGGGTGATAAAGTTCTAAGATTGTTCTAAGAACAATGCACTTAAACTGTGAACATTTGTCTCATAAATAGATTGTGACGTAATTCAGTGACAATCAGAATGGCATTAATAAATTGTTCTATATTGTCAAGAAAATATCCACGTTCATATTATCAGATTATTTCAACTTCCATGGATAATTTAGAAATAAATGTTACATTTCATCGTAATGGCTAACATTTCTAAAATTATAACAGAGGTTACAGTTTTTTGTTTTTTTAAAAACACCACTTTTGTTTAAACAAATTGTATTCAAAATGTTGTAAAACAGTTTACTCTAAATGTAAAATCAGCTCTGTGATAAAGAAAAGTTAGAACTTTCATTAAAACATTTTGACAATCTTGGTGTATCCTTAATTATATTGTTTCTTAAAACGTCTGTGAATAAAAACATGACAGAGGAGGCATTCATAAAAAATTCGATACCAGACCGAATTATTACTCTGAGAAATAATTTAAATGTTGGTAATTCGAATAATCTCAATTCCGTCTGAAATGTCCTCCTGATGTATTCTAAAATGTTCACAAGCTTAATTCATCTAACACTCACTGAAAGTTTATTATGCTTAGATAAAGCGTTCACTGTTAGAAAATGTTATATTTGGTAAAGTGTTTTCGTTGTTGCAATTAAGAGTGATCAATTTTAAATTACAGCTGTGTTTGGAGCTAAAACGTGAAAATGAAGGTTGGAGATTCTTACAGAACCTAGAACAATTTTTCTAGAAGTTCATCAGGTTTTCTTCAGAAAATACTCCTTATAATGCAGGAAAAGCTGACACTTTGATTTTCACTAGGCATTTTAAAACAAAGAAATCCTTCCTCGCGGGTGACTGGGCGATCTTCTTAATGGAGGGAAAATGGACATAAATTAGTTATGAAAATAACCACTTTTCATTACAAGTAGGCTTTATCAGCTTTCCCTCCTAAATCTAATAAAAGCAGTTTTGAATAATAAAATATCAGGAAGAAAAAAATTATAAATCTTTGTTAAGTTGGCATTATCAGTTTCGCTGCAGTTAAAGAAACATTAACAGAGAAAGAAAAACGTCGAGAAATAAATTTAAGGAAAAAAAAAACAACAAAAAAACTGCAGCCATACCAATGTAGTTTCAATAGTCCCTTTGTCCCTAGGTATAACAGTGTTGGCTATGATTGCGAGATTTCGCGATATCTCTGAGCCAGGACGAGACTGCTGCGAGAAGCGATTAATGACCAAACATTGTTGTATTGATCTGACAATGAAATAGGTTATGTTTCAAAATGCCACATCTGGCACTCGATTTTTCTGTTTTATTTCTTGCTCCTGTATACGAGTTTCCCTGTTAGTTATACACTGTGAAAACGTAATGAATGTCTCTGAAGACTAACAGACAATAGCCAAGGTTGTTAGTCTCCTAAGATTTATCCATGAGTCCACGTCGCAAGTGACAGTAAAAGACAAAGTAAAGACTTGACGAGTCAAGTGAAGCATAGTGTGGATTTCTCACAAGGCCGATACGGTGGCTATGAAAATGAGACCTAGCGCCATAAGAAGTAATGGAACACGTGTTCTGTGGAAGCTGCTACATGACAGGGACCAACAATAGCTTATCTATCTAGAAGACAACAAACAAGAATACAAAAGCATAATCAAACGGTTAGGCAACCAGGAAACATGCAACAAATACAAGCAAAAAATAAAAAAACACGACATTGGAATGCGATTATAAGAGCTATATTGAATGCCTCTGGCATCATGATAAAAACAGCAATTGCCGAATTTGCTGTCAAACGTCACCTAACTATCATGAGATTAGCAGAATGTAAGAATAAAAGAAAACACAATTAGGAAATAGGTAAAGATGACTTGGTAACTTGAAGTTTTGCCCGGGTCAGAGAGCAACATATACAGAAATCTTCAATCTTCTCCCTCCTAACATCCAAGACCCCCCCCCCCCCCCCCACAAAAAAAGCACAATAAATGGGTACTTAGCTGCCAGTAAGATGTCGGTTGGTTTCTGCACCAGCAGATGCTTGTTCTTTGCAGGTTATAAACTGGTTTACTCTCGTCACTGGTCAAGTCTGGTACCCGCAACACGTCCCTCGTAGTATCGTTGGGTAGTTGCGAAGATGGTCCAGCGCCTAAGACCCGTCTGCTGTAGGTGTCTAGCTTTGACTGAAGGCCACTTATTCCACTCACGTGTTCCACAGATAGCACCACCAATTGGTACCACCGACTATAGTATTATGAAATAAGAGAGAAACAGATACTCTCCTGTGTGGTAAAGTGGGATGATATAAATATTTATAGGGGACTTAGTGTACTGACTGAGGTCAGCTGTGAAGGTATCTGTATCTAATACGTGTGGTGTATTACAGATGACCTTACTTTGCTACCACATTTATACCTCAGTCAGAATTATTCTGGGATATTGTGATGACTACGTTGAATGTCTAGGGTTATGATAATGATGAATTGTATGTTTACAACAACCAACAGACAGATAAACAATTTAATTTAATTCACAACACTTTACAACACTGTGACACTCACATACATATAACACTCTATAAGACTATCTTAATAAGTCAAGGGTAACTTTTAAAAATATGTATTAATTCCTGTCAATAATAGATATCCTGATTCAACTACAAAGTGAACCAGGAATCACAATCAAATGTAATCACAAGTTGTATGTACACAATTTATAGATAGGATCTTTGTATTGACATATATTATTATTGCAATATGTGTGTAAGTTGTGCTGTAAAATACTATGAGGTAATACTGGCTTATTCAAGCTATGTTGTTGTTTGTCATCATGACTTCAAGTGTTTGTTTCTGGTGGAAAATAATATGGAAAGGTTCACAGTTTCTTTTTATTTGAAACAAATAAATGTCCCTCTTGATTTAAGGTAAAGTCACTTTTTAGAGGGGGTACACAAGATTGAGCTGCTCTGGCCAACGATTCTTAACTTCTGTGTGGGCGGCAGGAAACAGTCTCCTCTGCTCGCTTGCTTCACCGCATTCTTGAGAAACAACACTGGTCGCTATCTTGACCAAGGAGTATGCTATCAGCCTCTGGATTCAGCAAAACTCAGACCAGGTGCTGCTTTAATAGCATTTTAGTACAACGGTCCCTGAAACAAGAAGGTTGTACCTCCCTTCAGAACTAATTTATAATCTATTTCCACACTGAAGCACAATACATAACAAACACCGAGTTCAGCGCTGTAGTCCAACTGCTAGCTTCTCATGAAACAATTTACTCCAGTATTCCTCTCCCTAATGGTTACAACGCCTCTGCAATGCCAGCATTATTGCCTTCGTTTCGATAGGATATGTGTCATAGTACTATTTGGCCATCCCAGGCAGATATATTCCTCTCCGACAAGTTTTATGAATGGGGGAGCCATATCGAGGTTTGGCCTCTGTTTATTGTTAGTGAAACACCCACGAATAGACATAAACTATCAATTCACATTCAATTTTCATCAACAAGATATCAAATAGGTCTAGCTTACCACAATTCATGGAAATATTAAACAAATACGTTGACTGGCGATGAGTTATGGCACAATTCCGATCGGCCTCTGTCCCAGGCTTTTATTAGAAAAATATGAGCTGGATCTCAACGCACTTGCTTTTACAAATTGGATTTTCAAAAAGTGGCACTGAACTGACGCTCCTAATTGACTATATCAACTGGTCTAGCCAATGAGACCATGTTTACAAAAGCTTTTGAAAAAATTTACCCTTCCTACGTTTCCCTTAACAACCAAAAATAGTATTTGCAGTCGACTAATCATGTTTCGCCTTACATATAATTCTAACAAATCAAATCGGATTTAACGTAGCGGCCTCATTCCCCTAAAGCAGTATCCAAACATGAGCAAATATGATCTGGTGCTGTCAGACAACACCCCTATAATATTTTGGCTATAATTTGTTAATTACTAGACTATGTGCATAACACTTAACATATTCTTTGTCAGCAAGTCCTAAGGCACCCAAATATATAAATTTAACGGAGCCAAGTGGCTTCGTTACAAATATGTATTAATCTATCAGGATAGTCGTGTAATTGTTTTTTTTATTTTACTGTCTTAGAACCGCCACCTGTTCTGTTTTCCCTTTTCGACTGTTCTGTCAGTATAAAGTCAGGATTTTAGACATAAATCAGTAGAATGTCATGTTTCCTAATAAGCATTAAACATGTTTTTCAAAACCTAACCGTGTATTGGTAATGTTTTTTATTACTGTTTATTTGAAAAAAGTTAGTGCTTCATGCCTTTCGCGTTCACTTTTTCATCGCGAGACTGTGGTAGTATTGCCATGCGTTCCTCCGTTCATCTCTCTATATCTCTCTCTCTTCTAAGTCCGTCTGTCTTTTCATTACGCAGTGTATATAATGACATTAATGCTAGTAGTTTTTTATCTAGGTCATTAAGCAGTGTGCGTATCTCAAGGTTTTCTAAGAAACACAGTACCAGTTTTATTTTTAGAAACGCGTGTATGCTGCTGTAGGCTTTACTAGTAAAACGTGAAAGCGTTACAATTATGCAGACGAAGTAAAAAAAAGGGGATTTTTTGTACGCCATTTGTGACCAGCACTGTTCCCTTACCATTCTTCTTTCCTTTTATTGAATTACTATTCGTTAGGCTTTACATTTACTTTTTAATTTAGATATGTGGATTTAGAATGTTTCACGACAAATTCTCCCCACTTAAAACAGACGTTATACGTCAGTCTATAATTCTATATACACATAGAGAAATTTAATATTATTCCTGGTGATTTCTTTGATTTTCATCGCACGGATGGCGGCTTAGAAAATCTGCATCAACGTTTCTCTGATTTTATTTTGATCATGGATTAATGCAGGTGGGTCAATTCAAAGTAAGCACTACTGACAAAGGTTGCCTCAGACCTCTGCAATCCAAGAATCCATTTCAGTTATATTACTGAACAGCGGCAAGTGTTACTATGCTTGTCTTAATGCTGCTAAGCAATCAATATTCACCATTTCTCTTTTCTGAGTCTGTTCAACGACATGTCCCGAGAATATTAGATGTTCCTCAAATTGTACGTTTTGAGGAGTTGATCCATATGGTGATATCTGAGTTGTGTAGGGGATCCAATAATTTCCTGATCAGCTTAATACACACTCGGACCAACCTCACTTAAACAAGGCAACCATGGAGACACCCTGCTCCTCCGAAATGTTCACAGCCAACAATTGGTCTGATCTCAGGCGTGATGGAATGTGGGAAACACCCTTCTAATAATATATTTATAATGTTCTATACTGTGCCACTCAAATGGAGTCCATATTCACCAACTATAGTTCCGCCTACCAACAATCTGGTGAATTAAGATAATATGTGGGGAAATGAGTTTCTGCATCAGAAATCAATTCGCCCTTAGCATTGCTATAAGATGTGTGGGTTATCTCCATCCAGGGTCCGAACACTACTTCCCCTTGGACGGTGTAGGGTCGGGTGATATACCAATGTCACCAGTGCCCTTTTAAGACTAAGTTAATAGCCATATTGTGAAGCGCTGTGGGCATTTTTTCGAATTGCTCACTCGTCCACTGCTCACTGTTCTTCTGTTAACAATTTGTTTCGGTTTTAACTTAGGCGGATCATCTTCATTGTGTCAATGTAAAGCCAGCTCCCTAATTTTGAATTCTTTCAAACTGTTCCTGGGTTTATTTCTGAGTTTTCAGTACTTTTTTCAGAATGGAATAGTCCATAGGAATCAGTGAAGTCGGAACCATCTAATTACCCGAATTGGTGAAAGCAGCAGAACTGGGGAAAATGGTGAAATACCTATCGCCGTTGATGTCAATGGATCCTGACTATTCGATTTTTGCAGTGGGACAGGACAGAATAGATAGTCTCACATGGGCTATTAACGTGCCTTTGTTAACAGGTCAGCCCCACATGGAGGTAGCTCCCAAGGCGTATTGGTTGATCAAAAAAAAAATAAGTTGAAAGTACTGGCGATAATTGTGAACGTAGGTTGATGGATTTAAGGATCCTCAAATGGGTAGACTTGTAGCCGGGTATGAGCCCTGCTACTCTACTGTAGAGGCACCGTGGGTTAAGAGTAAGTAACTATATGAAACCATGCTCGGGGATGTGGTCTAGATGTTTTGGCTCATTGCGATTTTTTTTATAGTCGGACTCGTAACCTGATAGTCCTAGAATTGTGGGAACAATGCACATAGGGGGGGAACCCCCACTACAAGCCCATCCGAATCACAGTCAAGCCCTCACCGTATAATGAGAACTCGCCCCGATCAGGAATGCGGCAAGCAAAGACGAAAAACCATTTCAGTTTTCCCAACGGAATATGTCGGTTATTAAGGAGTTTACCGAGATGGCCCGAAATAGAAATATATTCAACCATTGCTGGCCATCATAATCGTTCAGTCTTGGCAATTGAAGAATCCTATATGTTGGTCACAAGTAGCAAAGAAGAAACTTGAGACCATTGCAATTGGGGAAATTTCATAACAGGTTTGGTCAGAGGCAATCCATCATTATCTGCAGCCGTGGTATCAACACGGCTCGGCTAGAGTGGACTGATTCTCACCAGGTGCTCCAAAGATCAAGGACAACGCGTGATATCAGATGATGTCACCATGGGTCGCACCACTCGGACCCAATATGACCGCTACACTGCGTATTGTTTCGCAGACGACGCCGTTATGCAGACTTCACTTCATACTCTACCACAGTATTACACATGTGACATCATCGTGGAAAACCTTTCAAAAAAGGTCTTGGGGAGGCATCGCGCGCACTGCACTAGTCTACGTGTAACTAGGCGTAAAGCGCATTAAGAAATATGAAAGCTAGTTACCCAACAACAAAAAAGTGCAGAGCAAAACTAGAGATGTGGATTTCACTACTACTCAAAACTCGCCACGTAACACGGAAAGTCCATCTCGCCACGACAATAAGTCTTAGGCTCATCTGCACTTTGATCGTTGGGAGCTAATTGGATCATCACCATGCAAGAGAGCGGTCTATTAATAATACCATGTAGTGCCCCGTCTGATCGCGAATGAATGTGAGGGCACAATAGCGGTAGTACAGATATCGAACTGGCAAAGTGATAAGCGAAAAGGATCGCATGGTCAACAACTGGTTCTTAAAACTAAACATGTGTCATGATTCACCCGAACGAAAACTGTCACGCATTTTAAGTACAAATTGATAAGCCGCATAGCGATTTCAATAGAACCTACATCACGCGATCCCCGGACTCTGTAACACGACGACCCGGAGCACAGACAATCAGTGCTCAGCCGAGAGTGCCGTGCACTACCGACAGTCAAATCGTCTAGAAGTCACTTCTAATCAGGCTCCCCGTCTATATTAATTTGAGTGAACAAGGGCAGGGCAATTGGGCATATGGACACAAAACTCCCATTGGTTAAGAGTTAAGCACGGATATACCTCGAAATCTCCAGCTAAGAGTAGTCTATCTCTACTGTAGTCTCCAGACACGCGTTTGTGCAACAAGGCATGTGAAGAGGGTAACGGGGATACGGACCAGATTGCAAGGGCACTCAGATGCCCCCCACTTAGAGAGTACCACTCTTGACATGTACCCGCTCGCCCATCCATGCACTCTCGCACTACCCAATGTCAGCATGTCATGACATATCACGATTCACCTACCTAACGTGCAGGGTGTGTCTCCGTTTCCATTTCTAAATGCTGTAAATACTGCAAAACGCATGGAGGCGATCCAGTGGCGCTAGGAACAAATGAGCTGTGGCCAGGGAAGTTTATATGAAAGACAATGCCGGATGACCCCAAGCAAATATAGCACATAGTTGGTGCACACCTATAGACTTACCTACTTGACGCCCTGGATCTCAACTAGTCGCATATGTACTATGAATTACACTGAGCAAATCGCGTCTAGAACTGACATGGAGGTAGGGTCGCGGAGCATGGTCACATTAGGAGCAGAGATATTATGTGATACATGATGGTGAGTAAGACACTCGTGATAAAACTTCCGCCCTGAGGGGTGTTAAGCGAAAAAACTTGTGGCTTTACACACAAGTAGATGTTACGCTCCCCTGAGGACTGCTATGGGGGAGTTTGTAGCAAAGACGACCTGTTGAGGCAGGATCTATATCAGTCCTCCTTATGGAGATGTTTAGGATCTATCACTCTATAAAGTCTGATGTTACGATCAACGATCCATCTTTAATCGGATCGTAAATTACAGGAGTATGTCTTCCTTAGTCCTCCGTATACGATTTCCCCCTATCGAAGAAGTCCCTCCATATTTCGACTTTGAAATTTAGGCCCTGATAAAAGTGGGGTTAGAAGGTTTCGCTATGGGTCAGACCGACTAGATCCCAGCTAATAGGGTGACCACTTTTCCCTAGTGAATACATCAAGTGACACATAAACTGTGCTACTGAACTCGTTGGTGATTCATTTCTGAATAAGTGCGTTGTTGGGAGACTGTCTGTCTTGACAAATCATAGTTCTCCAAAATGTACGTTACTCTGTGGATGCAGCTGCAGTTTTACAAGGAGGTCATTAGGACTCATGCTCGATCGGCTTACCTGTTGCATCCTGTATACGGGACCTTATTACTCGTTCGGGAGTAGATACAAACACAATTGAAAACAAAAAAAAGTTTGTTGGTATTGGGGTGGAACGCGAAGTGAATCTGGTTTAGCCTGTTTGAGCAGTTGATCGATATGGTGAGGCTAAATTACAGCATCTAGTGGATCTATTGCCACTGGTGTGAGTTAAAAGAAAAATTAAAAAAAAAAAAAGTAAGCAGCAAAAAAAACGAGTGGTGTTTGGATGTGGAGTTAGTTGATCCGTGAATGGTTTGTTGTAGAGGGAAGGTATTACAGGCGAAATAAATTAAAGGGTGTAGGGGTTCTGGAATTTTAAGTTTTGATCGAGGTGAAATGAGTATGTGGAATGTTGGTGTTGTTAGGGACAACGGTGGGGCGTATAAAAAGAAAGTAAAAAAAAAAGTGGTAGAAGTGCACAAAGTTACAACAGGGATTGTGGGGAGGATTCTTGAGGGTGAAGTTTAGAACTCATAAAATGAAAAAGATAAAACCACGGTGATAATAATCAAAAATTAAAATTGAGTTACAAAACAAAATTGAAAATACGGATTCACCCATTTACTAAATTTGTGATTCTCCCATAAGTACCATAGAGTGGATGAGATGTCAATGTGTTGAGGGGGAGTGTGAATCTATAAGTTGTGTCTGCTCTTTCACTTTATCCAGTCTAGACAATACCCTGTAGAAACTAACAGCACAGGTGGTCTGTTATAGATCACAGCCAGAGCTAAGGTTGTCCAATTAGTACATTTTATCGAAATACTGTAGATCATGTCATTAAGATGAGCGGGACTCATCTAGTGTTTTCGGTCTAGGTACATCAGTGCTCATACCAGTAATAGATTCAGTCCCTCCAGTTCCACTATTACACACTGAATGTGAGTTTTATAAGGTCGTTACAAACTACCATGGGTGTTGATCCCATGGACCCCCAGTGTGTTTGGTTCTCGTATACTATATTAGGAGGCATGTTAGACACGCGCATAGGACCCGGTTGCAGTAAGTGTGTTATTTATTGTTATGGGGGGGTTTTCACACCAGTTAGGATAATAGCGAGACACCCTTAGTCTTGAGTCCATGCTAGCAACAATATGTTGTTGAAATTGTAAGATGTAGTGTTCTTGGCCCCCTAGGGTGTCTGTTTGTTGCAATAGGCATGTATGGGAAGTAGTGTTCAGTTAAGTACGAGTTGAAGTCAATCATGATTACGTTTGGAGTTACAGATGTAAAAGGTTGCGTAGAGGATGTTTAGACGCATAGCTGGGTCCACCAATGGGTTAGTGCTGACAACACATTGCCCATGTGTGCCAATGGACCGAGGTTTGGGTTACTGTTCGCCGTACTACATAATCATGCTTACGTCCTTAGATTTCCATGGCAGTAAGTTGTAAGAGTGGGAGCTATCGTGCAGCAACAAAGTCAAGTGGTGTAGGACTGGATTTCGTCACCTCCATAGCTAAACGGTACTTCAGGATACCTGACAGACCAACATTAATTTCACATGTACAAGGTTCGTGAGAATCGGAAACCTAACATCAACTAAAGTTATACCTCACTCGCTGTCCCCCCTTTTTAGTGGTGATGTTTAGTGGAGACGTAGGCCATAGTTGTGCGTCCATCGGATAGAGGCTCTCTATGTGGGTGGTCCCATGCCGAAAGTCTATTAAGCACGACAGACTCGTTGGGAGATGTTAGTCAGGTTAGAGGAAATCCCTATGCGCGTCTTCATCGCCTAGGGAGGATGGCGATAGTAGACATTATGATTAGCCCCCATCGTACGCGACAAAGTGGTGTGTAATGGTTCGATGAGATAGTGGGTATACTGGGGTAGATAAGCACGTTGTGGGGAGTGGGAAGGGCCTGGGTATCAGGGGATGTAGGGGTGGTACAGAGTGAAAGTGTAGTGGGGATAGGTGAATGTTTGGCGATGTTTGGAGGGATGTATTTGGACGGGGGGTTGTAGGATTTATTACGGTTGGCAGGACTTCAGTTGGTGTGAGTGGTGCGGGGGGGGGGGTTGGGATTTTGGTGGTGATTGATGGTGAGGGATGAGGGAGTGTGGGGGGGGGGGGGGGGTGGGCGGGGGGGGGGGGGTGTGGGGGGGGGGGGGGGGGGGGGGGGGGGGGGGGAGGGGGGGGGGGGGGGGGGGGGGGGGGGGTGGTGGTGGGGGGGTGGGGGGGGGGGGGGGGGGGGGGGGGGGGGGGGGTGCGTGGAGGGGGGGTGGGGGGGGGGGGGGGGGGGGGGGGGGTGGGGGGGGTGGAGGGTGGAGGGGGGGAATGGGGGGGGGGGGGGGGGGGGGGGGGGGGGGGGGGGGGTGGGGGGGGGGTGGTGGTATGGGGGGTGGGGGGGGGGGGGGTGGGGGGGGGGGGTGGGGGGGGGGTGGGGGGGGGGGTGGTGGGGGGGGGGGGGGTGGGGGTGGGGGGGGGGGGGGGGGGGGGGGGGGGGGGGGGGGGATTGGGGCTAGACTGGGGGGGGGGGGGGGGGTTTTTGGGGGGGGTTGTTGGGGGGGGGGTGGGGGGGGGTTGGGGGGTGGGGGGGTGGGGATTTGGGGGGGGGGGGGGGGGGTGTGGGGGGGGGGGGGGGTGGTGGGGGAGTTTTTGGGGGTTGGGGGGGAAGGGGGTTTTTTTTTTTGGGATTTGGGGGGGGGGGGGGTGGGGGTGGGGGGGGGGGGAGGGGGGATAGTGGGGGGGGTGGTTGGGGTGGAGGGTGGGTGGGGGGGAGGGTGGGTGGGTGGGGAGAGGTGGGGTGTGGTTGGGGGGGGGGGGGGGGGTGGTGGGGGGGGTGGAGGGTTTGGGGGGTTTGTGGGAGGGGGGGGTAGGGGGGGATTGGGGTGGGGGGGGGGGTACGGAGGGGGGAGTTTTTCAGTGGGGCGGGGGTGGGGGGGGGGGGGGGGGTGGTGTAGGGGGTGGGGGTGGGGAGTGTGGGAGGGGGGGGGGGTGGGGGGGGGGGGGGGGGTTGGGGGGGGGTTGGGGGGGGGTGGGGGGTGGGTTTTTGGAGGTGGTGGGGTATGTTTTCCACACATTCTAGGTTTGGGACGGGTGCGGAGGGGGGGGTTTGATTGGGGGGGGGGAGGTATGGGTCGGGGGGGGAGGGGGATGGGGTGTGAGGTGGGGGGGGGGTGGGTGGGGGGAGGGTTTGGGGGTGGGGGGGGGGGGGTGTGGGGGATGTGGTGAATCTATGGGGGTGGTCAGGTTGTGGGTGAAGGGGGGTAGGTGCTCCATTTGGGAGAGCGTTGAGGGGGGCTATGGTGGAGGGGGGGGAGGGTGGGGGGGGTGGTTTAGCAGGGGAGGGTAAGGGTGGATGGGAGGGAGGGTGGGGGGGGGAGGAAGGGGGAGGGGGGGTGATTACATGGTGAGGGGTTGGATTTGGGGGGTTTTGGAGGGTGGATGGGGGGTGGAGCGGGTAAGCAATGGGGGGTGGGGGGGGAGGGTGGGTATGACTAAGATTGATGGGATCTGTAAGGTGTTTGGTGAGACGGGATTGGGGGGGTTGTTGTGAAGATGGGGATGAGGGCAGGTTGGGGTGGGGGGGCGGGGAATGGTTTGGGGGGGGGGGGGGGGAGTGGGGTGGCGGGGGGGGTAACAGGGGTAGGGGGTGGGGGTGGGGGGGGGGGGGAGGGTGGGGGTTGGGGGCGGGGGGGTAGGGGAGGGGGGTGTGGGGGTTGGTAGGTTATGTTGGGGGTGTGGTGAGGGGGAGAGGGGAAACTCACGGTGGGAGTTGGGGGGGGGGCATGAGGAGGGGGGGGGGGGGGTGAGGGTTTCCTAGTGGGTAGGGGAGGGCCTTGAGGGGGAGTGTAAGGTGGGGGCCGCTTGGTTGGGTTTCAGGGGGGGGTGGTTTTGGGGTTAGCTCTGGTGGGCTGGGGGGGGTGTGAGGGGAGGAGTAGGATACCTTGTATGTTGTGGGGGTGGTAGGGAGGGTGGGGGGTGGGGGGGGGGAACTGGGGATGGGCACAAAGCTTGGTGTTCCATCTGGTAGTATGGTGTCAGGGTGGGGAACAGGGTTCGGGGGATGGTGGGTGGGGCTGTTCTGGTGTGGGAGGAGGTTACCTGTGGGTCAGGGGGCAAGGAAACTGGGGGAAGGGTGGGGGGGAGGATGGGGGGGGTGGGTGCTGAGTGAGGTGGGATGTCAGGGGGGGGTTGGATGAGGGTGGGGGGTGGGGGCACATGCGGGGTGGTGGGGACCATGAGCGTCATACAGGATGGGACGCATCTTGAAACTGGGGGGGTGGGCGTTCCAATTGGACATTCTGGGTACTCGAAGTTAGGTATGGGGGTACATAAATGTGGGACGGTTGCGGGGTGTAGGTTGGTTGGACGTCAAGTGGGTTGGATTTGCTGAGGGGGTTGGACTGGTGTATATGGTTCTCAGGGTGAGGTGTAGATACTAGGTGGGTCATGGGATGCTTGGTGGGCTGTTACAGTGTCAAAATCGAGGTTTGGGGATCTTTGGTGGGGTTTATAGCTATACGTGGTATGCAGGCGCCTTGCTTCACCGCATTCTTGAGAAACAACACTGGTCGCTATCTTGACCAAGGAGTATGCTATCAGCCTCTGGATTCAGCAAAACTCAGACCAGGTGCTGCTTTAATAGTTTAGTACAACGGTCCCTGAAACAAGAAGGTTGTACCTCCCTTCAGAACTAATTTATAATCTATTTCCACACTGAAGCACAATACATAACAAACACCGAGTTCAGCGCTGTAGTCCAACTGCTAGCTTCTCATGAAACAATTTACACCAGTATTCCTCTCCCTAATGGTTACAACGCCTCTGCAATTCCAGCATTATTTCCTTCTATTCAATAAGATATGTGTCATAGTACTATTTGGCCATCCCATGCAGATATATTCCTCTCCGACAAGTTTTATTCATGGTGGAGCCATATCGAGGTTTTGCCTCTGTTTATTGTTACTGAACCACACACATATAGACATAAATTATCAATTCACATTCAATTTTCATCAACAAGATATCAAATAGGTCTAGCTTACCACAATTCATGGAAATATTAAACAAATACGTTGACTGGCGATGAGTTATGGCACAATTCCGATCTGCCTCTGTCCCAGGCTTTTATTAGAAAAATATGAGCTGGATCTCAACGCACTTGCTTTTACAAATTGGATTTTCAAAAAGTGGCACTGAACTGACGCTCCTAATTGACTATATCAACTGGTCTAGCCAATGAGACCATGTTTACATAAGCTTTTGAAAAAATTTACCCTTCCTACGTTTCCCTTAACAACCAAAAATAGTATTTGCAGTCGACTAATCATGTTTCGCCTTACATATAATTCTAACCAATCAAATCGGATTTAACGTAGTGGCCTCATTCCCCTAAAGCAGTATCCAAACATGAGCAAATATGATCTGGTGCTGTCAGACAACACCCCTATAATATTTTGGCTATAATTTGTTAATTACTAGACTATGTGCATAACACTTAACATATTCTTTGTCAGCAAGTCCTAAGGCACCCAAATATATAAATTTAATGGAGCCAAGTGGCTTCGTTACAAATATGTATTAATCTAGGATAGTCGTGTAATTGTTTTTTTATTTACTGTCTTAGAACCGCCACCTGTTCTGCCTTTTCGACTGTTCTGTCAGTATAAAGTCAGGATTTTAGACATAAATCAGTAGAATGTCATGTTTCCTAATAAGCATTAAACATGTTTTCAAAACCTAACCGTGTATTGGTAATGTTTTTTATTACTGTTTATTTGAAAAAAGTTAGTGCTTCATGCCTTTCGCGTTCACTTTTTCATCGCGAGACTGTGGTAGTATTGCATGCGTTCCTCCGTTCATCTCTCTATATCTCTCTCTTCTAAGTCCGTCTGTCTTTTCATTACGCAGTGTATATAATGACATTAATGCTAGTATTTTATCTAGGTCATTAAGCAGTGTGCGTATCTCAAGGTTTTCTAAGAAACACAGTACCAGTTTTATTTTTAGAAACGCGTGTATCTGCTCTAGGCTTTACTAGTAAACGTGAAAGCGTTACAATTATGCAGACGAAGTAGAAAAAGGGGATTTTTGTACGCCATTGTGACCGCACTGTTCCCTTACCATTCTTCTTTCCTTTTATTGAATTACTTCGTTAGGCTTTACATTTACTTTTTAATTTATATATGTGGATTTAGAATGTTTCACGACAAATTCTCCCCACTTAAAACAGACGTTATACGTCAGTCTATAATTCTATATACACATAGAGAAATTTAATATTATTCCTGGTGATTTCTTTGATTTTCATCGCACGGATGGCGGCTTAGAAAATCTGCATCAACGTTTCTCTGATTTTATTTTGATCATGGATTAATGCAGGTGGGTCAATTCAAAGTAAGCACTACTGACGAAGGTTGCCTCAGACCTCTGCAATCCAAGAATCCATTTCAGTTATATTACTGAACAGCGGCAAGTGTTACTGCTTGTCTTAATGCTGCTAAGCAATCAATATTCACCATTTCTCTTTTCTGAGTCTGTTCAACGACATGTCCCGAGAATATTAGATGTTCCTCAAATTGTACGTTTTGAGGAGTTGATCCATATGGTGATATCTGAGTTGTGTAGGGGATCCAATAATTTCCTGATCAGCCTTAATAAACACTCGGACTATCCTCAATTCAAAAAGGCAACAATGGAGACACCCTGCTCCTCCGAAATGTTCACAGCCAACAATTGGTCTGATCTCAGGCGTGATGGAATGTGGAAACACCCTTCTAATAATATATTTATAATGTTCTATAATGTGCTACTCAAATGGAGGCCATATTCACCAACTATAGTTCCGCCTACCAACAATCTGGTGAATTAAGATAATATGTGGGGAAATGAGTTTCTGCATCAGAAATCAATTCGCCCTTAGCATTGCTATAAGATGTGTGGGTTATCTCCATCCAGGGTCCGAACACTACTTCCCCTTGGACGGTGTAGGGTCGGGTGACTACCAATGTCACCAGTGCCCTTTTAAGACTAAGTTAATAGCCATATTGTGAAGCGCTGTGGGCATTTTTCGAATTGCTCACTCGTCCACTGCTCACTGTTCTTCTGTTAACAATTTGTTTCGGTTTTAACTTAGGCGGATCATCTTCAATGTCAATGTCAGCCAGCTCCCTAAATGCGGCTTCAAACTGTTCCTGGGTTGACTGGTCTGAGTTTCTATTTTCTCTGGATGCCCTTCTCAGAGTTGCGAATCTAATTATTTTTGGTGAACACTGTTGGGGGAAGGTGGATACCTATCCTCTATGTCAACCTTATTATTTTTTTTTCTTGTTATTGTTAGGCCCATATGTTTCAGAATGCTTGGCTGGCATCTGATTATGATTTTCCCAACTTGGGGACTGTACCTTGCTACATTTTTCACAGGCCCCTACAAATTGTGCAATATCAGCAGCTACTTGGGGCCAGTAGAATTTTTCCAATGTCCTTTGACGGGTGGTCCCATCTCTCTGGTGTCCACCGTCTGGTACAACATGAGCTTGTGCCATCACTTTTTCCCTGTAGGGGGTTGGTAATACCAATTGTCCATGTTCTTTGGATCCTGCTATAGCTTTCCTGAAGAGCAGTCCTTCCTTCAAATAAAATTGTCCTTTCTTAGGGTGTGCATGGCTTGTTGGCAATTTACCAAAGCAAGGTTTTAATGTTTTATCTTTTGCCTGGGCCTTTCTCATCTGCTTATGAGAATAAACTAGTGGTGGTTCCTCCTCCGTTCTACTAGGGGTCGATCTGACCTGAAGCGTGGCCATTACCACAGGTTTTACAGGGCTTCCTAGAAAAACATATTTGCTTCCTAACACCAGCGGGTAATTAGGATCGTCACACACGGCTGCTCTAATCACTCCTTCCACGTACCTTGTCTCTACATTGATCTCGGCTACGGGAAGTGTCATGGTGGATATTCCCTTTACGGCCCCTTGTATCTCCACTTTCTCTGTGGTATACTGTTCAGGGTGCACTAGGGTTGCACTCACAATGAGTCATATTCTAAACCTGAATCGTAAAGGCACCTAACCTTGGCACCATTACATGTCACTTCTTCACAGATGGGGGGATGTTGAAGATTTATATGATTCTCTGTCAGTTTCTTCTTCCCCTTGTCCACTGTTATCATGCATGCCGCGTGATATGGAGGAACTTTCCTACCACATTCACTAGTATTATGATTATGCATCCTGCATATTTGACAATATTTTCCTTCCTGTCTGAAGGGTTTCCTGTTATCATATTGCCTTTCATTGAATTGTGGGGTTTTATTTTTATAGTCATTTCGTGGCCTATCAATCTGATGCTTACCTTTGTTTTAATCTCTGTGATCAAATTCATTAAAGTTTTGTGGTGCCTGATAATTGTCTACCTGTTTCTTTTTATTACTTGTTACCTCTGCTTGAGCTGCCTGATACCTTTCAGCGACATTTAGTAACTCACCCAGCCTCTCTGCACCTTGTTCCATGAGAAACTTTCTCAGGTCTGGAGCCATGGACTCTCTTAGTTGTTCTATAAGGATCATTTCCTTAAGATCTTGGGTTTTCCCCAGAAAAGTCCATTTCTCCAAGTATGTCTCTAACCGTGCAGAGAACTGGTGATAGGTTTCACCTGACAGTAGTTTAGCATTCCTAAAATTTTTTCCTATACCATTCTCCATTCTTTTCATATCTTAACAAAAGAGCCTGCTTTAGCATGTCATAATTTTCTTGATCATCTCTGCTCATTTTGGCAAAAACTTCATAAGCCGTACCACGAAGCCCTTGAGATAACTTTAAGCTCCACCTTTCTCTCTCTAACCCATACGTGGTAGCTAACAGTTCATATCTATTTAGATAGCTCTCGATATCATCTTCTTTCTCAACAAAATGATCTAAATGAAAGTTCATAGCTGAGGTTGAGGCTCCCTGACTAGCAGAGGCATCAGAGGTAAAGGGACTGGCACCATTTTCAGGAGCATGGCTTTGAAACTCAAACTCCCTTAGTTGTAACTCATGTTCCCTTTGTAATCTTTTATCTTCTGCTTCCCTTTCTGCAGCTAATTGCTTGTCTTCCCTTTCTGCAGCCTGCCTTCTTTCCTCTGGTTCCCTTTCTGCAGCCTGTCTCTTTTCATCTCTTTCTGCCTCCAATTGTAACTTCTTAGCCTCAGCCTCCAATTGTAACTTCTTAGCCTCAGCCTCCAATTGTAACTTCTTAGCCTCAGCCTCCAATGCCCTAGCCTCTTTGTCAGCCTCAATCTGCAACCTCTTAATTTCTTTTTCAGCCTCTAACTTTCTTTCAGCTTCTTTTTCGAATCTTTCCGATTCTAATTTTCTTTCGGCTTCAAATTTTTTTTCTTCACGTTCAATATATTTGTCACATTCAGTAGTGACATAAGCAATCATAGCTTGCCCGTCTATTCCTAACTCTTTAGCAGCCTGCACAGCAGTAGATCGAAATTTTGCGAGGTCGGCCATTTTCAAACAGGCAAATTTATACAATGTCTAAGTAAACAAGTCAATCTATCTAATTATCTAAGGACAACCACAAGCACTGAGAGCTCAACCTTATTTATTTTCACCCAAGGATACCTTTTAATTTTTGATTATTCCCTGAAGTGAATTACCCCCCAATATATATAATAGGAGAAGATTCAAAATCCCGGACGAGCCCCCAATATATGTGGTAAAGTGGGATGATATAAATATTTATAGGGGACTTAGTGTACTGACTGAGATCAGCTGTGAAGGTATCTGTATCTAATAAGTGTGGTGTATTACAGATGACCTTACTTTGCTACCACATTTATACCTCAGTCAGAATTATTCTGGGATATTGTGATGACTACGTTGAATGTCTAGGGTTATGATAATGATGAATTGTATGTTCACAACAACCAACAGACAGATAAACAATTTAATTTAATTCACAACACTTTACAACACTGTGACACTCACATACATATAACACTCTATAAGACTATCTTAATAAGTCAAGGGTAACTTTTAAAAATATGTATTAATTCCTGTCAATAATAGATATCCTGATTCAACTACAAAGTGAACCAGGAATCACAATCAAATGTAATCACAAGTTGTATGTACACAATTTATAGATAGGATCTTTGTATTGACATATATTATTATTGCAATATGTGTGTAAGTTGTGCTGTAATACTATGAGGTAATACTGGCTATTCAAGCTATGTTGTTGTTTGTCATCATGACTTCAAGTGTTTGTTTCTGGTGGAAATAATATTGGAAAGGTTCACAGTTTCTTTTTATTTGAAACAAATAAATGTCCCTCTTGATTTAAGGTAAAGTCACTTTTAGAGGGGGGTACACAAGATTGAGCTGCTCTGGCCAACGAATCTTAACTTCTGTGTGGGCGGCAGGAAACAGTCTCCTCTGCTCGCTTGCTTCACCGCATTCTTGAGAAACAACACTGGTCGCTATCTTGACCAAGGAGTATGCTATCAGCCTCTGGATTCAGCAAAACTCAGACCAGGTGCTGCTTTAATAGTTTAGTACAACGGTCCCTGAAACAAGAAGGTTGTACCTCCCTTCAGAACTAATTTATAATCTATTTCCACACTGAAGCACAATACATAACAAACACCGAGTTCAGCGCTGTAGTCCAACTGCTAGCTTCTCATGAAACAATTTACACCAGTATTCCTCTCCCTAATGGTTACAACGCCTCTGCAATTCCAGCATTATTTCCTTCTATTCAATAAGATATGTGTCATAGTACTATTTGGCCATCCCATGCAGATATATTCCTCTCCGACAAGTTTTATTCATGGTGGAGCCATATCGAGGTTTTGCCTCTGTTTATTGTTACTGAACCACACACATATAGACATAAATTATCAATTCACATTCAATTTTCATCAACAAGATATCAAATAGGTCTAGCTTACCACAATTCATGGAAATATTAAACAAATACGTTGACTGGCGATGAGTTATGGCACAATTCCGATCTGCCTCTGTCCCAGGCTTTTATTAGAAAAATATGAGCTGGATCTCAACGCACTTGCTTTTACAAATTGGATTTTCAAAAAGTGGCACTGAACTGACGCTCCTAATTGACTATATCAACTGGTCTAGCCAATGAGACCATGTTTACATAAGCTTTTGAAAAAATTTACCCTTCCTACGTTTCCCTTAACAACCAAAAATAGTATTTGCAGTCGACTAATCATGTTTCGCCTTACATATAATTCTAACCAATCAAATCGGATTTAACGTAGTGGCCTCATTCCCCTAAAGCAGTATCCAAACATGAGCAAATATGATCTGGTGCTGTCAGACAACACCCCTATAATATTTTGGCTATAATTTGTTAATTACTAGACTATGTGCATAACACTTAACATATTCTTTGTCAGCAAGTCCTAAGGCACCCAAATATATAAATTTAATGGAGCCAAGTGGCTTCGTTACAAATATGTATTAATCTAGGATAGTCGTGTAATTGTTTTTTTTATTTACTGTCTTAGAACCGCCACCTGTTCTGCCTTTTCGACTGTTCTGTCAGTATAAAGTCAGGATTTTAGACATAAATCAGTAGAATGTCATGTTTCCTAATAAGCATTAAACATGTTTTCAAAACCTAACCGTGTATTGGTAATGTTTTTTATTACTGTTTATTTGAAAAAAGTTAGTGCTTCATGCCTTTCGCGTTCACTTTTTCATCGCGAGACTGTGGTAGTATTGCATGCGTTCCTCCGTTCATCTCTCTATATCTCTCTCTTCTAAGTCCGTCTGTCTTTTCATTACGCAGTGTATATAATGACATTAATGCTAGTATTTTATCTAGGTCATTAAGCAGTGTGCGTATCTCAAGGTTTTCTAAGAAACACAGTACCAGTTTTATTTTTAGAAACGCGTGTATGCTGCTGTAGGCTTTACTAGTAAACGTGAAAGCGTTACAATTATGCAGACGAAGTAGAAAAAGGGGATTTTTGTACGCCATTGTGACCGCACTGTTCCCTTACCATTCTTCTTTCCTTTTATTGAATTACTTCGTTAGGCTTTACATTTACTTTTTAATTTATATATGTGGATTTAGAATGTTTCACGACATCCTGACGGAAATAAAGTGTAAGAAGCTTCACCATGAAATATCGTACTTTTACGAGGTTAGGTGACCAGTTCCCTTCTTTGCTGCCTTTTCCGTCCCTAGCTCAAGCGCACAGCTGAGTGCCCATTTACAGTTGGTAAACTGAAGTGTGCCACTGCCAGGTTTCGTTCCCAAAACCATTATGGTTGTGCTACAGATGAATGCGCTCTGACTGCTTGGCCAGTCGGTCACTCACTTTATCTGTGTGTGTAATCTAAATGTATTATTGTTGCAGGTCTGCTTCACTGTTGCAAACTGTTATTGTGACTTGTACAGCTGTCGTGGTATGAAGTTATGATCAGGAGTAGCCGACATGGTGTGTGGGGGGTATAGATAAGTCCATAGACGCGAATGGGTATAGGTCCTTGATCAACTATTCATAGTACACACACACCATCATACCACATGTAGAAGTCAGGAAGGTTGAAAACGACTTGTACGGTTCCAACTATTTATTACGATACAACACGTATACGTTGACATAAAAAATATATACTGTCATTAGGACAAGGTTCAAGCACATCAACTTCATGTAGATAATATTAGTTCACTGCATCCAATACAACAGAGACTCTGGCAAAATAAGCCACATAAGCGCCGGGCTTTAAAATATATATAATGTTCTCTGTATTTCCTCTTACAAAACAAGTCATATAAATCTTTGCTACAAAATAGCTCAAAAAGTACTTTTACCTTTACTGCCATCCAGGAATAAGTCACTTAAACATACGCCATATCCTTGGCTCTCAGAAATATATCAGGGGAAAATCTCAGACATTTCTATCACACAAAAACTCTGTTCCCCGATCACACAGTCAGAGAAAACATGGCTGAACACCTTCTCAGCCAAATACGCCCAGGCCGACTGTAACGAGATAGTCTCTTGGTCCCGCCAAACCATCACGCATGCGCGAATCCTCGCGTGGCGTGAGTTTAGCTCACACGAAAACAATCTGGAACGTTCTCGTAAACTGTTCTAGAAAAATCTACGAACAGAAAATCTTAAATGACCAAATGGCAAGTCAAGGGAGATAACAACTAAATCAGACTTGTACCAAAAAGTATTACAACCTGTAAACTCCCTTAGACCATAGTATAAAAACGTTTACATCCCTAGCTTAAAACAAACTGACTTTAGCAGTCTACCGCACCCTTCGGGGAAAAATGATAACATTTTTTTTTTTGAAATTATACATCGAATAGAAAAACAAATGAGGGCGGTAGCATACAAATATGTACACTAAAGTATACCCTATATAAAGTCATAAACACAAGGGGAATAAGAGAAACTAAAAGGAATGCAGATAGAGCGCCATGATATCATAAGAAAAAGTAGAAAAGTGACGAGTGAACAAAGACAAGATGGGATACGAAAGGAAAGAATAAAGATGTAGGGAAGCAATGCCCTATGAATGAAGAAGACAAAAATATGACATGGTAATCAAAACCAATGCATAGCATAAATGAATACCATAGAAATATAGCAGCGTACATGACAATCTAAATTCACTTACACACCCCAAAAAATAAATAATGAGCATGATAACCCAGACAACAGGCTCATAACATATAAATGATGCGCCTATAAAGGGCAACAAAATATACAACGCCACATACCAGGCTATTTCTGACGCACAAAGGAGCGTCGGGAGATAAAAGTATCTCAAAAACTAAGAGAAAATATTTTCTCATAGTACTAATATTATATAAAAAAAGGAGCTGCCGCAATCGCACAATAAATTGCTGGCAACATTACAATGCTAGAAACAATCACATACATATGACTTTATATATCCCAACAAAAAATACCATATCGACATGTCTCGCAATAATAAATTACAAAAATAGAGGTGTTATTACCATATTATACTTACAACATAGTAACCTACAATAGTATCGTAACACTAACATATTTAAAAAAAAATTATACCACATCATAATACAATATCTTTTATCATAATATCGTATACAAATGTACAATAATGTTAACTATCTCTAGCAAGTACACATAAGAGATGACTTCCGAAGTCCTAGAACATTCTGTATTCAAGAGGGCACCACAGACATCTAAAGTAGCGTCACATGCCAAATGGTAAATAGGGACGTCAAATCTTGAAATATCTGGTAAACTGTTGAGACTCTCCATATAACAGTGCTGACTCGCTGGGAAAGCTTACGCTGTGAAATAATACAAATGAGAATCTCTATTTGGTAACCGTAGGATTTTAACTCATTCTAACCCAGGCATTTTTTCGGTTTTACCCAGGACTTAATATGCAGACTTTTTTTTTCTACAAGTGATGTTTTAAAAACAGGCAGTAGACACATATATTAGTTTAGTAGATATAGGTATTATGCATCAAACTTTAGGAAATTGGCTGCAAAATGTTGTGAAAAACTGTTGAGTTGTTATGTAATGTTATTATTGTTTGTTATATCGCGTAGAGTGTAGAAACAATAAAAATAAAAATTGAATACAAATTATGCACATACACGTAAATATTTCAACTGTACTTAATCCCCTGATATTAAAACACCGGGAATTGAAATATATATCCAACTGGCAACTAATCCAAGAAGTTTGATAAAAAACAAATGAAAATTGTAATTTATATAATTTTTTTTGTGAAGTCACATATTGCTGAACTGGAATCTCACTTACACATTCCTGTTCCATGCAAATTAATTTATTTATTTTTTAAAAATATCACGTTTGTTCAACGTTCTTATCGGAATCGAAAATAGGTTATTATCGCTACCGATATCGCTAAAATTCATTTCGAAATTATATATTGAGGTTGATTCGTTAATAGTTTATGTGTGTTATGTATGTGACTACACCACTTGTAAACAAATAATCCTATGACGTCACTAATTGATAAAAGTATGCAAAAACTAAGCACCAATATAATTATTTCGCTACCAGTTCAAAATACGATGTCCACAGGAAGTGTTTACATGATATGAACACTCTATGGCCACGTATTTTCTAACTTTTTGTTCAATTTCGGAATCTTATAAAGCGGGCGTACCACGCGCCCTGCTGCTAGATCCAAAGCAACTCTTGCAACAGATATAAAATACACAATTGTAACTTCATAAATTTTTTTTTTCGCTCACAAACGTTCACACCCATGTGCCGGATGTAATGAAATAATTTTAAACTGGCTTATCGAAAGATATTCTATAATTTTCCGCTCAAATGCGGCATATAGTCACCTTGGCGCGCCATACGCCCTGGGTATAACGATAAGCCTATCTGGCGCGCCATGCGCCCGTTTGGACGGAAAGAGTTAAAGTATATAACACTTAATTTAAATCTCTACTTATCAAATGTGGCCGAGTAAACTTCCGTCCCTTATATGGTGATAATCAAACCGTCTTTCGTTACACTTGAGACGGTAACAGAGAAAGTAATACAAACTGTTTGCAATTATGCATTAAATAGAGTCAAGCAAATGTACTAACAGAATGTTAATGTATAACAGGTTCATGGGTATATAACAAGCCCCGCCATGTATAAGAAAATTCAGGACATGAGAGTCAAATAGAATTCTGTGGGCATCGAGACAGTATGTCTGCCATCACATTTTCCGAACCACGGATAGCTCGTACAAAAAAGTGAAAAGGTTGAAGAGCAATAGCATATCGAGTGGATCTTGGGCTTTTCAAGTCCTTACTCTGAATAGCTGTGAGGGCTTTTTGGTCGATTTCTACTATGAAATGCGCGCCAAGAAGGAATCTCTGAAGTTTAAGAATCGCCCAGACCATAGCTAATAATTCTCGGTTTAATACAGAGTAATTCCGTTCTGCTGCATTCAACTTCCTAGAAACATACATCACCGGATGCAGAGTTTCAAAATACTCTTGCATCAATGCGGCCCCAATCCCTGTGGATGAGGCGTCGCTGCGAAGAACAAAAGTCTTATTTGCAGTGGGTAGTCTTAAGATAGGATGAGATGAAAATAGTGTCTTAATGTTATCTAATGAACATTGGCATTCTGGGGACCAGCGTACCATATTAGGTGACCCCTTCTTCAATAGAGTTGAGAGAGGTGCTGTAATAGAGGATAGATCTGGAATAAATCTTCCATAGAATTGTATTAAGCCTAAGAGACTACGGACTTGCTTCTTCGTCTTAGGAGTAGTGATGTTCAGAATTTTAGAAGTGTTATGGTCCTCCGTCCGCAAGAGACCATGACCAACCTTGTGACCCAAAAAAGAAATCTCACTAAATCCAACATAGGCTTTGGACGGTTTGGCCGTCAAATTATGAGAGCGTAGAATAGACAAAAGTTCGGACAGACCTTGAAAGTGATCTTCCCAAGAATCACTAAAAAGACAAATATCGTCCAAGTATGCAATAACATCCGGAAGATGTACAGGATACGACGCATCATGCGTACAAAAGTAGCTGGGGCATTCATGAAGCCGAAAGGCATGAAGTTCCATTGGAACAAACCCCTAGGTGTTGAGAAAGCAGTAAGAGGTTTGGCGCATTCAGTAAGAGGAACTTGCCAATAACCTTTAGACAAGTCGAGTTTGGTAAAGAACCGAGAATTAGAAAGCTTAATAAGTAGATCTTCCAATAAGGGCATAGGTTAAGGTCGGACTCTGATAGGGTTATAATCTGTGAGTATTATGTCATGCTTAATAATTGATGTTTGTCCAGGAATGTCAGTAAGAACGTCTGAAAAGTTTGGAGCAGAGATGAGACTTGCTGCTGCCTTTCAGCAGATAACTCCGAAGAGATAGTTACGTTTTCCCATGATTCCGTTGAATGCAATGGGATAACAGGAAGAGGAAGCAATCGGAGAAAGTACCTCTTCCTCCTGAATAACTGATAGCTATGTATAATGCCTATGAAGAAGGAAGATTCACATCGGAGAAAGTAGCCTCTTCCTCCTGAATAACTGATAGCTATGTATAATGCCTATGACTGACCGGAGGATCGTCCGTTGCTTGGAAAAAAGGTTGTAAATAACCTGGACGCTCATGAAATTCCGTCAGCATATTAATATGATATGTTTTATGTGTCCCCTCTATATCGACGACATAGTCGACATCAGAAATTCTTGAAACAATTGTATAAGGACCCTTCCATGAAATAAGCAGACGATTGTTCTTGGTGGGAAGTAATACAAGTGCCTGGTCACCAGGATAGAGTTGTCGTAGACACCTGTATTTATTCGCGAAATTCCTTGCCTTCTGCTTAACAGACTCAGATGCTGAGGTATCTAACCTACATGCTTCAATAATTTTCTGCCTTAAAGCAATGACATATTCGTAGGAAGATTGAGTGTCCTCGCTGATATCATCAGCAGCCAGCAGTTATAAGGTCGTGGAACAACGACATAGGACAGCGCAGTTGCGCGCCAAAGACGAGCTCGAATGGAGAGAACCCCGTATGCTCATTGGGACCTCTCTATACGCGAAGAGGGCAGCGGTTAAAACCCTGTCCCAATTCTGAGGATGATCCTCAGTTATCTTTCGTAGCATATTCTTGAGCGTTCTATTTAGTCGCTCAACTAACCCGTTAGACATAGGGTGATAGATACTGCTTAGAGACCTTTCATTACGGAATGTAGACATCACCTGAGACATAGTGTCTGATACTAATTGTGTGCCATGATCTGATAAGATTTCTTTGCGAAATCCTAGACGTGAGAATATTAGCCAGAGAGCATCTGCAATATCAGCAGTAGAAATGCTCTTGAGAGGTATAGTCTCTGGCCAACGTGTACACAAGTCAATGCATGTAAGGATAAACTGGTGTCCCCTGGCAGATTTAACTTTAAAAGGCCCAATAATGTCGATTGCCATCTTTTGAAAGGGACGGATAGGAATGTCCGCAGCCTGGATAGGTGCTGCATGGCGTGGACCTCGCGACTTAACCTCCTGACGTATCTTGCAAGAGCGACAGTAAACACGGATGTCTTTATTTATGCCTGGCCAAAAGAAGGAAGTAAGGACCCTAGATTTAGTGCGAGAAAATGCCATGTGTCCTGCACACTGAGAGTCGTGAGCATGTTGCAAAATCCGTACTCTTAGAATTTTAGGTACCAGAATTTGTGAACGTATTGACGAAGTAGATCCTCGTACCATTCGGACTAGTACTCCGTTTTTAATTGAGAACCAATATTGAGGATTTTTGTTATAATTTGTATTATCATCTTTGACTAGGAGAAAATATTTTTGTAAAGAAAATCATTTTGTTGGAGTTTGGTAAAGGACTCTATATGAATGATAGCAGTCGGGAATTTTTTTAAAGTCCCACCAAATGTCACACATTTTACTACATGTCCAGTGGCACAGGAAGGATCTATGAGAGATTGCTTAACCTCAACAGTTGTGCATCCAGAATCAAAGAGAACTGAGACTGGATTATTATTCACTAAACCCTTATGTAGAATAAGAGACCCTCTTCCGTCATGCGCAGCTGCGGCAGGAAGAGCGGGTAGAGGATGACCGCAACTCAAGATAGTTATAGTAGTAGGTTGGAACAAAGTTGTGCATTGCGGGCATTGAGATGCATTATCAAAATCGAAAGCAGAGCAAGCAACAGTATTAGAGACAGCATTATTATTGTTACCTTGATTACTAACTTCTTGGGACTCTTGTTGAGCAGAGTTAGGATGGCGATGCGATCTATTATTTGATCTACCGTCATATATCGATCTGTCGCGGCTATTATCTCTATTGAAATCATTGTTATTTGCTCTATTGAAACGATTGTTCTGATTTGAGCCCCAGTTTGCATTGTCGCGATTACTATTTCCTCTTTGAACAGAATATCTATTAAATGTGTTTTGTTGTCTGAGAGAAAAATTATTATAGGGTTGATAGTTTCTCTTGTAGTTACCCCTTCGAAAATTTCCATAATTGTTGGAACTAAAATGTTGAGGACCATTAAATTGCCTCCAGTTCCCTGAAGAAGAATCATTATGTGGTGGACCCCTTTGGTTCTGTCCAAAATTACGATTATTCCTCCTATCAAAATTGCGATGAGCACTTTGAAATTTACGTCGAAAATTAGGGCTATATGGTGTTGCTGAGGCAACGGGTAAACCTTCTTCGACTTTAGAATTGCTAACCGTTACATTAGGATGTGCAGTGACATATTGACGACAGCATTGTTCCATATCTTTTATGTTTGGAGGTTTTCGCTCATGTAGAAAGGAAAGAAAAGGTTTACTAACTGATGACATAACTTTGTCACGAAGCGGTAAGTCAGCAATGGCCTCATATGTGTGTTCGATTTTTGACAATTCCACCCAACGTGAAAACGTTAGGCGAATATCTGATATAAAGTCTGAAAAATCCTTCCCTGTCTCTGGCAATAGAGACTTAAAGCGTAGGCAATAACCTTCTTCATCAAATTGGTATTTTTTTAATAAGGCCTCTCTGACAACATTATAGTTTTTTTTGTCAGTATCTTGTACCGACATCATAGTCGTTTGAGCATCACCTGTAAGTAACCTACCAAGTTGATCACAATATTGCGACTAGTCTATCTTATGAGAGTCGCATGACAATTCAAATCTAGTTAGATAGAATGCAATATCGTCTCGGGTAGGGTTGAAAATAGGTAATTTAATATCATAAGGTTTAATATTTGCCTTATTAGAAGAATTATTTGTCTCATTTTGAGCATTACCCATATTCCCTACCTTTATTTTCTCCAGCTCTATTGCTAAGACTCTTTCGTCATGTAACAATTTCTGCTTTTCAGTCTCTATTTGCATCTGATGCTTTCTCTCCTCAGCTTCTAATTTTTGTTTTTCAGCTTCTATTTTCTGTTTTTCAGCTACTATTTGCTGCTGATTTTCTCTCTTCAGCTTCTAATTTCTTCTGTTCCATTTCCAATTGGAATTTTCTCTCTTCTGCTTGCATTTTTTGTCTCTTTTCTTCAGCCTTCTGCGCCTTGCCATATTCCGCTAGTGCGAATTCCTCTAATTTCTCTGCGGTCTTGCAAAGGGCTTTCCCTTGCTCAATAAAGTAAACCAAAGTAGACATTATGTCTAATTATATAAGATCAATAACCTGTGTAAATATATTACTTGAGAAACTCACTTTATCCCAATTCAGTGGGTGACAAGTCTTTGCTCAAGAACTTGTATAATTAATTTAACTTTCAATAATACAATTAATTACTTATATACCTATTGTGCATATAATCTTGACAGTGTATAAAAAAATGGATAACACAGACAAGAAAGACAAAGACACGATATAAATAACAGATGATAAAGTTCGCAGAAATCAACAAAACAATAAAGCAGAACTAAAGCAAAATAATACAAAGCTTGTAATGACAGCTGCGAATAAATTAACAAAACAAATAACAAAAACAGTGTATAAACGAAAAGGTGTAAAGAAATAAACGATAGAAAGGGAAGACAGACAAATACAAACAAATTAATCAAAATTAAAGAACAAAGAAAATATATCAAAAACAACAATGAGACATCTCGGCACAACTAAACAAAAATATCACGAAAGACCAACGTGGTGGACAATAATACGTCAGCAACAAAAATTCGCTGGTAATTTCCACTGCGGGAAATTTGCAATAAGGTCCCTAAAGAACGCTGTTGTAGGCCCTCGGTAAAGTGGGATATATCCTACAAAAGTCTCCTCCCAACCTGCCCACTGAAATGAAACATATATGACATAAAAACAAAGAATATAAATAGCCTATATATATTGAGGAAGGTCTAATTAAACCACAATATAGAGGCACAGTTTACAAACAAACAAATAGCCACTTATCTTTTAAGATGACAAAAAAATCCCAGCTTCCACAATAGCAGCAATGATGAAACAGCAAAACACAGCTAATGAGCTCCGTTGATGGTCAATCCTGGAACTTTCTAGCAAAAGTGACTGTCAACATAACTCCAAGTACTGACATCCGACGTTTGCTGGAACACTGCATTCTTCACTCGAAACAAACTCGTGTAGAAAATTTCTGGGCAACGCCGGGTACTTCCAGATGATAATGAACACAGTTGAACTATATTGATGATAGCCCCATCAAGCTGGCTAACCACTGTTGCAGTCTGCTTTCTTTAGACTTATTATCCATAGGCCATACTGGCCACCACTGTTGCAGATCTGCTTCACTGTTGCAAACTGTTATTGTGACTTGTACAGCTGTCGTGGTATGAAGTGATGATCAGGAGTAGCCGACATGGTGTGTGGGGGGTATAGATAAGTCCATAGACGCGAATGGGTATAGGTCCTTGATCAACTATTCATAGTACACACACACACACCCTCATACCACATGTAGAAGTCAGGAAGGTCGAAAACTACTTGTACAGTTCCAACTATTTATTACGATACAACACGTATACGTTGACATTAAAAATATATACTGTCATTAGGACAAGGTTCAAGCACATCAACATCATGTAGATAATATTAGTTCACTGCATCCAATACAACCGAGACTCTGGCAAAATAAGCCACATAAGTGCCGGGCTTCAAAATATATATAATGTTCTCAGTATTTCCTCTGACAAAACAAGTCATGTAAATCTTTGGCAATATAGCCTCATAAGTGCCGGACTTCAAATATATAATATTCTCTTCATTTCCTCTGACAAAACAAGTCATGTAGATCTTTGGCAATATAGCCGCATAAGTGCCGGGCTTCAAAATATTTAATATTCTCTGTATTTCCTCTGACAGCAAGTCAAGGGAGATAACAACTAAATCAGACATGTACCAAAAAGTATTACAACCTGTAAACTCACTTAGACCATAGTATAAAAAAGTTTAGATCCCTAGCTTAAAACAACTGACTTTAACAATTATATTTTATTGCTATTCATCATGGTTGTCGCATATGAATAGAGAGATTATTTTCTGATCATGTATATAAGGAAAGGAAGATGTGTAGAAAGCACATAGACCTTTAGACACTAGTTTTCACAGAGGTGAGCTAGTATTGAGAGAAAGAGTTAACAGAAGGGCACAGGTTGGTGTCAGTGATTCTCTCACCTTTTAGACTACCAACTCTTGTATTTTTCTGGCGACGACTAACTCTTTCTTACTTAAATCTTTTTAAAGATGAACTAGTAGTAACAAGTAATACAATGAGGGTTGAGTATGTTTTTTTGATCAGAACATACAATCTACTAAGTCAAACTCAGAATGATGGTGAGTTACAGAATGTACATAATTACTTTAATTACAGTGGAAAATGAAATCAATGTTGACATGTACTTTGAAAAAAAAGAAATACTAGGAAATTTAAAACTGTCAGTGTCTTTGGTTCAGATAAGAATAAGAGGCTATTTTCCTCACTGACGAAAGTTTATTCCTATGGCTATTTCTTGGAAAAATGAATTCTGATTTTGGCCTGGGTTTTAAGTAGACTTATCTGCTTGGACTTCTCCTGGGCGTCACAATAGGTAGGGATTACCAACTGGAGAATTTGATTCAGTGGGGCTACAGTCCAAGAGATGCTTAGGCTTTTAGTTAACCTGGTTATGAAGTTGAGTTATGATGTAAAGGTGCTTAAATGCTGTAGACTGCTCAGGGTTGCTGACGTGTGATCACCGCTAGGTTTGAGACGTAAGCACTAGTTCTCTCTGTAGCATAGAGCAACTAGGCGGTTTACTCGCAACAATTTACAGCAATCAAAATCCAAAAACTGGCTAGGATTCTGCAACTGCGCTGAGGAAGATAATACAGGTAATCAGTCTTCGGTTTTATACAGATATATTAACTACAGCCACTTCTGGACATTTCGTCTCAGAATGGTGCCTAATAATACATTTACCTGAACCGTAACGTCAGTCTTTTCCTTAAATGCGACTGTCCATTTGTTTACAAATTCCTGTCTAGCAGTAGTCTCACAATCAGGTCGGGTCAGTCAGGTCAACCTTTGTTATAAGCAGACGCCTGGCCGTGTGGGTCCATGCGTGACTGCATTGGAGGAATGATATTTCATTCACTCGTCCATTGAACAATATGGTTCTTCTCTCGTTCACAACAGCTTTCTTTATCACATTCCCAATATCATTAGAATGTAGTACTTTCAGATATCAGCCAGTACTTACATCATTATAATGCATCAATAACATTCATAACATAAATGTAAAATAGCTATCTATCTAATGTAAAGAAATAAAACCACAATATTAAGTATTTCACACTTTACATCTATTAACTAATCCCTTGATATTAGAGTCAGCTAATTAAGCGAATACTGAGAGTTTGCTTACCGCTCAGGACTTATCTACAGCTTAAGAAATAGAACTTTAGTAGCGTTTACTCTCAATCACATATACTGTAGATATGAGGTAGTTTGAGGCTTCTCTTCTATAAGCATGCGTTGTCTTCCAACGGTTATCAACAAGTGATTTTAAAACTCAGCATTTGTTCGCATGAAGTTAAAACATTTTCGTTCCCACGCCAAGTTAATTATTTCCCGTCTCTTGCTTAGACACGTAAAAAGATTTATCGTGGCTGTCTTCAGTCGACCAATGGACACGGAAATATAATACTCTGGGAACTACTGTCGTTTCGATCAAGCGAATAAATCGCAAAGACGTCCCTAAAGAAATAACTTAAAATGCCTTGTAGAAGAAGATAGCGTTAGGATCGCATGACAGGACTATTAGTGAAATCATTGTAGACCACAGTTCTTGGGAAAAGAGATTGGCTAGATTAATTAACTCCTGAAGTTACATAGGTCTAAGTTTACCTATCATGTCTAGATTATGAGATGAAGTCAGAGGACATTATGTAGATATGCATGATGTGTGACTATATGAAAGTGAAGTAGAAATATATTATACAGCATGGAAAGTTTGCATTAATCTCTATATTATATAACACAATAGTCTTCTTTTTGAATGAAAGAGGATAATTCTGATATGCCTGGTGTATGCGGTTTGAATGGGAATGAAAGCTGTTCCCATATGACAGGAAAACTCATGAAGCCACATTTGTGTCTTCAGACTTATAGGTTTCTGAGCGGACAACATTCGTAGTGGCAGAATTCAGTGTCCGGCGCCTGACGGTAAAAGACAGTCAGTCCTTTGACCGATCAGCAAAAGCCAGAGATATCGCCAACTCCTAAGCATAAAGGAGCATAGATCAACGCTCGCACGTGTAACGTCATATCGCTGCCGGATGACAGAAACTAACAACGTGCGCCACGGCTGACAACAAAGGATTACAGATAAGTCCAAATGCATAAGGATTATTTTTCCTCCAGATATCTCAGAGATCTTACTCAGAATTTCAAACAGAACTTTCACCAGTGGCGGTTCCAGGGGGTTGTCATTGGGGGTTCTGCACTGTTCATTCATTTAAAATACTGTACATTACACTCACAAATTGTGACCACCATGTAAAATACCAACCCAGACACATATGTGTCTAACCTATTTAAAAGTGAAGTCCATTTTTCTGTCTTTCTTTGTTACAAAAACTTCAATAACTCTGTCATGAAAATCACTGCAGGAATCAATCATTTTACTCTCGATGCTCCGTAGGAAAGTTTTTATTCTTTTCAGTGTAGAAAAACATCTCTCTGGTTCTACTGACGTCATAGGGGTATGATTTCACAAGACAATTTACTTCAGCAAGAGAATTTTGTAGTCCACTTTTAAAAATTATTTCATGAATTTTGAAAGGCCCAGAAAAGTGATGAAACTCTTCCATTTCATAAAGTACGGATAGCTCGGTCTGAAGTCTCTCTTTATTCAACATCGGGTATGCTGCTACAGTTTCATCAAGTTCTCTTGACGGGAATTCTCGAATGTAAAGAGGAAATTGTTCTGGAACCAATAATCTCGCTGCGGAAAGATGACCAGTAAACGCAAATCGTTCCTTTGCTTGAAAGCAAATTGTATCACATACTTCCTTAACAAGACTGTTTAGATCAATATTCTTTTTGCGTTTTCTAGAATCTGTTGTTTGTTCTGAATCGTGGAAGTTAACAGAGATGTCAATGTTATTTCTGATACCTGAAATCACACGATGAAAATCCTGCACTGCTGAATAAACTGTCAAAGAATTAGCATTGCGGCTTTAAAGTTTATCATACAAAACATCAACATGTGGCATGATACGGTGGAAGAAGGAAAGCCAAAACAAGAAATCGGTATCATTCAACACATGTAGAAGTCCAGTCGCTGCCTGGACTGTTGCACAATTACCTGACTCGTGCAACTCACCAAAACATTCTTTCAGTTCATCTTTGTTTTCATAGACTGTGGAAACAGTCCTGGAGTTGAAATTCCACCTAGTGTTACATGTTGACGGAATTCTTTTACACTTGTTCTGCAGAACCGAGAGTCGTTGTGGTGATCTTGAAAAAAATGCAGGTATTCCTGACAATGTGTGGAAGAAAATACGCACTTCTGAATTTTGTGATAAAGCTTTTTGCATTATTAGATTTAGCTGGTGTGCGTAACAGTGAATAAAATGAGCATGTTGGTATTTTTGTTTAATTATACTTTGTACTCCACCTTTCTCTCCACTCATTACAGCGGCACCGTCATAGGTTTGAGCTATTAGCTTGGTATAGTCATCTTTCAGAATAAAAATCAGTTGTAGTAAAACGTATTCTGACAGACCTTGAGCGTTCTGTGAAATAGGGTTGTTAAATCCCCAAAATCTTTCGTGCACCTGACCCTCGTGTTCATAACGAAAAACAAGAACTTGTTGTGTCGTTGCTGCAACATCTGTTGTGTCGTCCGTCATAACAGCAAGGAATTTTGCTTTGCTTATGTCGCTATCAATTTGAGCTTTGCACACTTCTAGGATACATTGTAGAAGCTCGTTTTGAATTATTTTTGAATGCCCTTTGAAAACAGTGGCAGTTTCAAAATGAGTTCGCAATGTATCATCCAGTTTAGAAGCAAAGTCTAGTAATCCCTCTAAAGACGCCCTGATTAGCAGACTCCAAACTTTCATCATGACCACGCAGTGGAAGTTCAAATTTCCCACAAAACTTTATGCAGTCAATTATTTTTGAAAGAATGTTTCTGTTTCTTTTCACCTCTTCATTGTATTTATTAATATTTAATTTGTATGCCTCGCTTAACTGTGAAGAAATATCCACTGTCCCCAGCATCCCCAATGCTACAACGTTTCTAACGTAGACTGTGCTATTTTCGTGTTTCTGAAGCTTGCTATGCAAATATATCAGATCCGTTACGCCTGTCTTTGTCCATGTAGTATCACCGTTGAAAAGTAAACAAGGAAAACAAAATAATGCATTCTTTACATTACAGCCACACAACCAGTCAGGATGTTCGTAAATGCCTCTGTTAAATTTTCTCTGGTATGTACTGTTCCTGCTAGTCGAGGTCTGGATAATTTTTAGATTCGGAAGAGGCCGACCTAGTGTTTTTACACGGCATTTTTCAGCCAACGACAATCGCGAAAAAAACAATTTCTTGTAAATATGTAACAGTTACTTCACTCATTTCTATAATTATTCAGCACGCAAGAAAATATCAGCATTAAATTAATCTCAAAACAATGCAATTGGCCAACGTTTTACGGTATTGTGGTGAACGCGCACGTAAACAGTCCTGCTTGATAGATTTAATTTCCACGTGGCTGTGTTTCGTTGCAGCACTTGTTAACTATCTTTGACTCCGCAATTATTTTTCACCCTGTGCCGTAATTTTCATTCGTGATAGTCTAAAAACCCACGCTCAGAGCGTTGTTCCGGAGTCAAAGAGTTAAATAAATTCAACCAAAACGCAGCTGTGTATAACAAGCATTCGCTTATAAGAGGTCAAGGTCACTTGAACTGTAATCGTTCGCAGCACTCCACGATACGGTCTTAGATAATTTTTGTTGTCTTGTATTCAACCCTTCCGGTGTAACCTCAATTTTTTGGGTCCTGTCGGATTACGTA